>JAKCOX010000002.1:31862035-32134535 GCA_022605575.1 Laterallus jamaicensis coturniculus | reverse complement strand
CCATTCACTAAACAGAGCAAAAGATTCAAACAATAATTTGGAAAGGAAGGCTAAGAAATTATAGAAGTAATTGCTGATTGATGTAACTTTTTCACGGTACCCAAGTACCCAAAGTCACTGTAAGCAAACTGCAACCACTTCTAGGGGGCAGATATTGTATGACATTCATATGGTTGATGATATCTCTTTCAAATAACTCGGCTAAAATTTGCCGGATGGTCTCTTCCCTGTAAAAAACGAACAGCCACCACCTCATTAGTCAGTGCTGAAATCCTTTACCCACAGTACAAGATGCCACCAATATGTCACCAAAGGCAGAGGATGTTATAGTCTTAAAACGAACAGTTCATTCTAAGTACTGATAGAAGGAAAATGAATGTACCCTACCACCCTTTCCTTTATTTCTCTGGGTTTCTGTCCTAACCAGATACAGCTGCACTTTAATAATCTTTGAAGTATATTGGGAAAAGCTTTTCTACATAAGAGCGCGTGTACCTAATCGTGTGTGTGTGTGTGCGTGCATGTGCGTGTGTGTGAGAGAGAGAGGGGGAGAGAAGAGGCTTCAGGCTCTAGTGCTTCCTTCCAGGTGTCTTCGTCTGCATGATTTCATCTGTGAACCATAATCAACTTCCTTAATGAAATACGTAATTAACATATTATAATTGTGGTAAAGATGATTTTGACAGAAATCATTTTCCATATCTAATACTATGCTAATTTAATCTGTTCCTCACTCCCCGACATGACCTTTAGTGATTAAGTTTCATGGCAGAATTGTTTTTTTTTTTTTTTTGTGATGGATTGATTTATCCACAGCAGTTGATACCCCTCTCCTTCCATGGCTGTCATTTTTCTCTGTGCCTCTGCTATGAAAGGAGAACACAGTCAAGAGTGGGCATACAGGAGGAAAAAATAAAAGTGAGGATCAACTATGGGGTTTTGTTCTGCATGGGGTCCTGAAATCTGATCAAGGCAGGAGGTGATTAGATTGGCTACTGACACAACAGAATTCTCCCTCTGGTAAAAATGTCTGTAACATATCTCAGCAGAGGAAAAGATACAGCTTGGTAGGCAAGAGGGAACTGAGAAAGATATGTTAGATGGTGTTTATATATAACTAGAATGTTTACAGCCATTTAAATGTTAACTGTCTTTCCACCTCCAGGTACTTTGAGGTGTAATCTCCAGGAACCATTTTAAAATGAAAGGCATGTCAGTGGCACTGTAGAGAAGACTTTGGTAGCACATTGCTGCCTCGTGTCAAGGAGGCAATTTCCTAGTAGGTTCCCGAGAGCTGACACTGAGTGGATGCTGGAGGAGTGAGCAAGTTTATCAGGCCAACGTAGAAAGCTGACTCTAGACAGAGTATTAGACTCCCAGTTTGCTTCCCTACAGAGATGATTTACTTCTGATGACAACGGGCAGAAAATAAAGAGGACCTCAGTTCATCGTGGGCACTCTCCAATTCTTTTTTCTGTAGAAGGGAAATGAGAGCTTTTCAGTGAACTACCTCAATCCTTGTGAAAAATCTGGGATCCATTTGTTTTGAGATATGGAGGCTATTTATTTTTTATGGGAAGGAGGCAGACAGAGGATAATAATATAGAAGGTAAAGCTGGAATACGTATTTTCATGCCACTGCAGCATTGTTCCGCAGAATACATTTGCTGGTGTTTGGGCCAGTCTGCTTTGTAACTATCACAGGTCATTTGCCTGATGAAACTTTGCTGCAACTGAATGGGATCCTATTACCAAGAAGTCTGTATAAGCTTCAAGTATTCTTTTTCTTCTGGGTGCTAATATTACCTTCACCAACTGGTAGATAGCTATCACGCTAACCTCACTTCCATCTCCATTTATTCATGTCTAGGCCAAGTTGGTGTTCTTTCTTTACTGTTTTAAATTTCTCCAACTGAATTCCCTCCATGATCTGGGATCCCCCAGGTAATGGAGTGCGCAAAGCCGAGTAAACTGCTTTAAGTAAGGTTTGCATTAACGCACACAAAGAGGCACTTTTGCCTCCATACATCAGAGGTATAATGCCCCCCAAGAGAGGCTGACCAAAATCACACTCGTACTTTTTCACTGCTGTATGACACCACACAATTTTTCCCAACACCACCCCTGTATACACCTTTTGGCATCAGTTCTCACTTCCCAAATTTCTTCTTTTACTTGGATATCTATTTTATTCTTCAGGTTACCTGTTGTAGTCCACCTTGCACTGCTTGGACATGATTTTCAAATTAATGTCATTTGCCTAATCCTGGAGGTTTTGTTATGTTTGTTCTTTTTTGCTTTTTTTTTTCTTAATCCAATCCTAATTTCTAACAGTTGTCCAGATACATTACAAATTATAGGATGATCTGTGCATGATCAGTATTCTGCAACCTAATTAGATCTGTTCAATTATATGGAATGAAAAATCAAACAGTTGATGAATATGATAATGTTTATCTTAATGCAGCATTATTGAGTAAGATGATTCCTAGTGAAGTCTTGGAAGAGATCCTATAAAGTACATTGTATAAATATTAACATGTAGTTTTTAGTAGAGCTTGGAATATTTAGCATTCAGAAGAACAAGGAAGACTGTACAAGAAAGAATGCCAAGGGAAATCAAAGGGTTCTGTATCTGGAAAGATATACCAGGACTGTTCCACTCATAAAAGAGATGAGGCAGAAGGATCTTATAAAGCTCTGTAAAATCATTGATGGCATGTGAAAGGTGCACAGAAAACCTTTTTTTTTTTTTTTATGATACAGAAACCTGTATCATAAACTGTACAGACAGTAGCAAATAAAATTAGTAGATATGGGACTTGGACAAAGATAAGTATGTACATGGTGGAGAAACTGAGAAGCACAAGTCATTCTGGTTTCTGGTGATGTTCAGATAGGTTCTCAATATGACCAGAAAAAACTCTCACAAACAATTCAAATCAGGACTGTTAGACATGGAGACACAACTTCTGTTTAAGATGGACTGTTTTCAGAAAATTAGGATGGTAAACTTGTTCATATATGTTTTACCTCTGGATGAGAGATTTTCCTAGTCTTCAATATCATGATTTTATTCCAGATCTTGTATTCACATGAAAGGAAAGCAAGGTTTGAAAATATGGCCTTAATGTCAGACCAACTGTGGGGAAAAAAAAAGAAATAAAATAAATGCAGGAGTTATCGATCTCTTTTATAATCTGAGAGTTGAAGGAGTGTCATTGTTATTAATTATTATATCCACAGAGTTATCAATACATATTTTAAAATGAAGAATAACATGTAGATTAACGACTCTCACTGTTTATGCTACTTCTGGATTGTCATCCTTACAATTTTCCTGTGACCTGGGTCTGGGGTTTGTGAGGTGAAGGTTTAGTGCTTCATTACTGCACTGTCTTGTCTCCTCTCACCTCTCAGAGCACTAGTACAACAACCTGACAGCGTGGCAGATCAAGTGTGAGCTTCATTTGGCAGATCTGCGTAGAGGAGCTTGTATCTCAGCTACCTGTGCAACACTCCCTACTGTAATTAGTTCATTTAAGTCTTTTTCTTTCATTAGCATATAAGTCACATATATACTTTGGTGAGGGACCACACAATTTCCATTAACCTAGACTAAAAGCATGATATTAAACTAAATACCTTAACATAAATATTTCCTCTGCAAGAGTTTACAGAAAAATCATGTTACGCCAAAATGACATATAATCTTCATTTGCATTTGGCAGTTCAGTATTAACACATCAAAGGAGAAGAGAACTGCGGTTTTGGGCCAGTCCTCAACAGGTACACAGTACCATTTATTTTTGCTCTGGTTTACACAAGTAGATGACCAGTCCCAGGCCAAAAGGACAATACAAAATCCCCCAAATCTAATTTTGTAGACTATAGCCAACAGTGTAAAATAAAACCAAAAATCTATTTTAAATGTTTGCTGATGTGATTCAATACTGTAAACCCAAAAGACCCTTTGTTCTCTGTCTGCAAATAAAATTGTTGCTTTTTCATTAAGTCAGTGTCATTACTTGGGGTTTATTTCAATATAAATTTATAAATTGGTAAAACTCACCTCTTCTGAAGATGGAGGTTTGCGTGGGAAATTGTGATAGAAGCACGGTGTCTTTTCTGTTCTCAGCCAGCTGCAGTTTTAGCTGGATTATTTACATCCTGCTCTTTTTTATACATACACAACGCTTTACTAAGTGAACACATTTTCTTTAATTCCAAAGTAGTATTTTTAGTAGGAAGGAACATTTTCATTTTGCTGGAGACCACAATACAGTTAACGTAGCTCACAGCAGATAAAGACCTGAAGGGCAGGGGAAAGAGTCTGCTGGCAGCTAGTGAATATACATGTCGTGTAACATTTCCAGCTCTGGTTTCCCCAGGGAGGTTGCTGTGTATGTTTTGCCCCTTTCTGTACTAGCACTTCTTCCCACAGTGCAATTTTCAACATATTCATTGATCGCCTTGAACATCTTTGGATCGCTTGGCAGGTCCCCAAATGTTCATGTGGGCTGAGAAAGTCGTAGACACTTCAGTCAGGATTCTTCATAGACTCTTGAGCTGCAAGGCAATTTGTACATTTGGCATCCCATGGTGTCCATCCAATAACTCAGCTCTAGCCAAGAAAATTAACTCTAAAATCAGTAATATGGAACTTTGTTATACATATGAGCAGCATGTCATGATTTTTCTGCCTTGAAAAGGCACTGTGGTGAGTCACTAGAATTACATGGTGTCTCTAAGTGGCCTTTATGAAACAGCTAAGAAGGTTCTGAGGGAGTCATGGTTGCTATAAAATGAATTTGAAAAGGAAATACAATAGTGGGAGTTGTGGATCAGATTTTAAAAGGTTAGGTATCTAACATCTTTAGAAATCTGGCCCTACATGCCTGTGTTTCTTCTACATTTGTTGGGAGGAGAAGGAGGGGAGAGGGGATAGTTAAAGATGTCAACACAGGAAAGTTTCCAAGTTGGTCTGGGTTTGTGATGGACTTCTTCATACCTCTTTCTCCTTAGGGATTTTTTTTTTTTTATAAACTATACTGCACTGCTCTGTTTCTTGCTCTCATCAACTCATGTAACACAACTTGTTATATCATAACATAATGTTAAGTAATGAAATATTAAACCAATAAAGCAACTTTTTATTCTCCTCCACCCCCCACTTTAAACAATGCAGCTGAGAGGCAGGTAGAAGCTGCTAATCTGGGAGTAAATAGATACCTCTATGATGAAGTGATGTTAAATAGGGTTTTTTTTTCATATGACTTTAAGCCATTCATTAAAATTAATCTGCCAATCAGAATGGAGGATTGACTACAGTTCCATTCAGACTTTACAGGGAGGAAAAGCACGATTTGTGTCGAAATACTCTCTTCAAATTCTGCAGCCTACTCAGAGACATGAATTCTGTAACCATTATGTGTCCCTGACTGTAGGGTAACATTTAAATATCAGTTCCATATGACTAGAGATGTGTCAATAATTCTAAAGACAGAGATGTGTCAACAAGCAGTTGGCTGAGTCAGCGAACTGCAATATTTGCTGACTCTTAGAGCCGCATACAGTCACTGAGCCACTTCCATTCAACACTTCAATTTTGTTGGTGTACTGATAAAGTGACAACACATATGTTACTGCATCTAATTTGGAGATGAATTGTATTCATTTTCATTCCAGCTCAAACTCCACACACTGTAACAATATCGTGCTTAAGCAAAGCAGCCCAGTTACACCAAGGAACAAATACTTATTTTCAGCATGCTTCTCACTTTGCTGTGTGATTTTTCCACTGGCAGCTGGACAAATATACCTCCAGAAAAATTATTTTTTTTTAATTAAAAATGCTGGAATGCAAAGCAATCACACAGCTCCATATTCTCCATTAGTCCCAAATAAATGAGAGACAAGTGTCCTTTTGTAGAGTTTCAATTAAAATGGGAGAATCATCCTCCTAAACACCTCCTCCCCCCAATACCAACAAAAACCAAACCAAACAAGCAAACAAAACATATCAAAAAGTGGTATTCTTAAATCTGTGCATTAAAAATTGCCAAAATAGGAAATCACCCTGTTAGGTTTCCACTGAACTGCCCGCCCCTTTCGCAGCTGCTCTAATGCTGACTAAAAGTTACAGAAGATCAGATGCTTTGGTGTCACTTATCTAAGGAAGGGTCATTCCCATAAATTTGGGCTTAGCAGAGAGAAGACTATCAGCATCCTACTAAGCAAAATGTGATGGTCTGAAATGGCTGAAATATTTTCCCAATGAGATATTTTTCTGCCTGATAAAAATCATTTCACTAAAAGTGAACCTTCCTGAAGGAAAATGACAAAAGACAATCTAAAAAGCTCAGCACAAAACACTTCACTGATAGTTTGCTTTTTCATTTGAGAAAGTAAAACGATTGGAAAAATCCTTACCTTTCCTGGTCACTCTACTTAATCACCTATATGCACGAGAGGTTTGCATGAATATGAGTGTCCTCTTTTGTGTTAAGAAAGAGGGCTTGAGTCCACTGAATGACCTCCTGAACAGTAGACCATCTGCTTAGAAGTATCCAGCTTTACATCTCAGACTCAAGGAAAAATCTGTTGAAAAAAATCACAGAATCATAGACCAGTTTAGGTTGGAAGAGACCTCAAAGACCATCAAGTTCCACTCCTTCCTGCCATGGGCAGGGAGCCCCTCCCCTAGATCAAAGCTCCATCCAACCTGTCCTTGAACACTGCCAGGGAGGGAACAGCTACAGCTTCTCTGGGCAACCAGTGCCATAGCCTCACCACCCTCAAAAAGAAGAATTTATTTCTAATATATAATCTAAATCTACCCTCCTTCAATTTAAGGCCTTTACCCCTTGTCCTATCACTACATGCCCTTGTAAAAAGTACCTCTCCAGATTTCTCATAGGCCTACTTTGGGTACTGGAAGGCTGCAATAGGTCTCCCTGAAGCTCGCTCTCTTCTGTATGCTGAGCAAGTCCAGCTCTCAGCCTGTCTTCATCAGAGAGGTGCTTCAGCCCTCTGATCATCTTGGTGGCCCTCCTCTGGAGCCACTACAACAGCTTCATGTCCTTCTTGTGTTGGGAACCCCAGAGCTGGAAACAGTATCGGTTGAGTCTCATGAGAGTAGAGTAGAGGGGGACAATCACCTACCTCAACCTGCTGCTGTTCGTGTTTCTTTTGATGCAGACCAGGATGTGGTTGCCTTTCTGAGACACCAACACACATTGCTGGCTCATGTGGAGCTTCTCATCCACCAACACCCCAAGCCCTTCTCCTCAGGGATTGCCCTGACCATGTGCAGGACCTTGCACTTGGCCTTGTTGAACTTCACGTGCTTCTCACAGGCCTCCCCCCTCAAGGCTGTCAAGGTCCCTCTGGATAGCATGCCTTCCCTCCAGTGTGTGGCACCCTGTCCCATAGCTTTGTGCTGTCAGTAAACTTGCTGAGGATGTGTTCATGACAGTGTGCCACTGTCCACATTGAAGACAAAGATGTTAAACACTGCTGGTCCCTATACCCACCCCTCATCACTGTTCTCCACATGTATGTTGAGCTGTTGAATGCTACTCTTTGAGCACAGTTATACAGATAATTCCTATCCACCAAGTGGTACATCTATCATATCCATGTCTCTCCAAATCCATGTCTCTCCAATTTACAGACAAGGTTGTCATGTGGGACAGTATCAAATGCTTTGTACAAGTCCAGATAGAACCCACCAGTTGCATTTCCCTTATCCACCAATGCTGTAACTCCATTATAGAAGGCCACCAAATTTGTCAGGCACAATTTGCCGCTAGTGAAGCCATGTTGGCTGTCAGCAATCACCTCCTCATTTTCCATGTGCTTGAGCATAGTTTCCAGGAGGATCTGCTCATGATCTTGGTGGGTATAGTGGTGAGGCTGACCAGCCTGTCCTTTTTTCCCCTTTTTCAAATGAGGGTCATGTTTCTGGTGAAGTGGGTACTTCACCAGACCACTGCAACTTCGCAAATATGATGGCTAGTGCCTAACCATCTTCATCCACCAGTCAGGACCCGTGGACGCTTCTCATCAGGTTCTATGGACTTGTGAACCTTCAGGTTCCTTAGATCATCTCAAACCTGATTTTCTCTTCTTTTTTTCAGCAATGTTTTAGTGGTGGTTTTGGCAGGCTAGGTTGATGGTTGGACTTGATGATCTGAAAGGTCCCTTCTAACCAAGGCGATTCTGTGAGTCTATTCTCCTACAGTGGGCAGTTCTTTATTCTACCAGTCCCTGCCTTTGCCTTCTTTGGCTTGGGTAATTATGATCACATTCCGGGATCTTCCTGGGTTGCTTATGCTCTGCTGTGTTCTCACTTGAACAAATACTGGGGTGGTTGAAATACCCCATGAAGACCAGGGCATGTGAATGTGAGTTGTGTGTCTAGGAAGAGCAGTAACAGTCCTGCAGCAGAGTTGAAGGCCTTTCTCTTGAATATGTGAATTTTTTAAAATGATGCTACAATGTACTTGCAGACTTCAAGGCATGTTTTAATTTCTCTTTTATTTTGTATCAAGGCTGAGACTTGTATGAATATTTGCTCAGACTGGAATAGTTTTCACATGTAGACCACCTTAAGTCTCTATTTTTTAGTTCTTTCCTTCTTAAAAATAAATTCAAATAATAATAACAGGGTCTTTTCTTTCATCATGTTGGAAAGTTTATGTATTCTTATCCCCTCCTCCACAAGTCCTTCAGGGATTATTTAATTATGGTCTTGTAGAAAGCTCTGCTGTATGGGATTTGGGTTTATGGGAAATTCAGTTTTGCCTTTTCTTTTCTTTTATTTCTGCTGAGGGTCTCTTATGCAACATTTGACTGTTTTATTTTTATGATTTAAAGCAATAAATTGTGTTTTAGAGAAAGAAAGGAGACAAGGTCTTTTCTGAATTTGCCTTTGTATTTCCTAGAGTATAGAATGCAAGCAATAATTTCTGGCTGTAACTTATATATATATTTTTGAGGGGGTGGAGGAAGGAAATTACTACCTACTTTTTATATACATATATATTTTTTAACAAAGCAATAGGGATTTATATGGACACAATTGTTTAGAAAGTCCCAGAAGAATAATTCTGAGATGATGTGAAGTTATACATATACGAAGTCTTTCAGAAAGTCCACATGGCCTACAGTCTTCAGATTTTAAACAGCTTCTGACTGTTATACACATAAAAAAATGTTTAGAAAAATGACATATTTTTATTACTTTTATCTGACAATCTAATTGAGTCCCAGACCATGCATATATCAAAAAGCCGTTATCAGCAGTGACTTAATGCAAGGGAGGAGCAGCCATCCCTCCCCATCTCTTTTGCTTAGCCCCAGGGCTTGGCTTCTTCATGTGAAAGGTGTCTAAAGACAGAGAGAAATCTTCACCACACTGACTATAGTGAGAAAACAAATTTCTTCCCACCCACCACCACAACAAAAATATTCTCTGCTTTTCAGCAAAACAATCTGGAATTATGAGTTGCCTTTGACAAACACAGCCCATAAGGGCTTTGTCACATAAATCACACACTGTGTGATCCTAAGACATTTTTCTATTATTTAATATTTAACAAAGGATTTGCACAATGGTGACACCATGCCAATCCTAAACCCATTTAAATCTTTAACCAGCAGGTTTTTAATCATGGGGTGAGTAGGTGAAATAGCCTTTGCTGTGCAACACTTCTTTTTTTCATCAAATAGATGCAATTTGAATGTTTCTGTTCTCCATAAGAATTGTTGACCATCTAATTATGGCAGCAGTAGGTAATTTACATACAGAGCACAACCAAACTATCACAAGCCAAATAGATGAAATTTTTTTCTACTTCTAGAACTAGAGAATAATTCATATTAACAGTTGAATGGGTGCAGATAAAATAAGAGCCGACCTGAGCCTCTGAACTGAAATTGAACGGAGCCAAAGCAAACCTTTTCACATGCAGACTAGTTGCTCTCATAGCAGAGAAGTTCATTTTTGGGTCACATATTGCCCTTAAACAACTGGGTTAGTTAAGGTCAGTCAGTCTATGGCCACTGACTGATAAAAGCATCCTGGTTGCTGCAGTAAGGAATATTTCTAGCACCATACATCATGTCATATGTACCCAGAACAATTTGGATGAATCCCCAACTCTATGTATTCTCCAAAAGAAGAAAGGTCAAAAGTTTTCTTCTTGCTACAGGATACTCTGCTACTACATGTGCATCAAATTAGATTGCACATACGACAAGATATGGACGTGACTTGTGAACTCCTTTTATTTGACAAATACTAAATAGCATATAGCATGTAGAGAGCTGATAGGTCCTGGGGCCAAATATGAAGTTTATATTCAGTTTTTCATTTTAACAATAGATAAGTTGGGGGGTAGAGGGATGCTTATTTGTTTTGTTTTGGTTTTAATGCAGTAGCAGTTCTGTAACAACAAGGAAAGAACATTGCTGCATTTGGAAACAAATTTTTGGTATTCAGCTAAAGTTAAAAAAAAATCAAGTTGAACAAAACAATTTGCTTTTACAAAACCAAAAAGTTTCAGTGTTTTATTTTTTTAAAAGATGTTAACATTTCATATATGCAAAATATAATTTATATTTTAAATAATATTGAAGAGAAAATTTTACTGAAAAATTATTTCATTTAAACAAAAAATGGTTCATTTATTAAGAACCAAGCATCTATTTTATAATTTTTCTTTCTAAAATGTTTTCAAGAATTCTTTCATGAATAAATTGATAAAATTGCTAGAATTTGCAAAATACACATAAATCAAAATGTGTATTTTTCTTGAGATGTCTTCCATGTAGCATTATTTTAGAAAATACAGAGTCACCATAGCCCATAGATAAGGCTGTATTTGGAGAAGACACAAAGAGCTGAATTTAGCAGTTAAAAAACCAAATCCCTTTATGAAAGTGCTAATGGCAGGCTTTAGTATCAGGGGTTTTTTTGTTTGGTTGTGGGTTTTTTTCAAATTGACACTGTTGTGATAAGTAGATATTATTACAGGTTTGGATTTGATTCTGACTGGCTGATGGTATTTGTATCAGGCAACACCTTAAAACTAGATTTCCTTGTTATTTTCAGGGGTATTTACCATAAAGCTGGAATAATGAAGAAAAATCCTTAACAAACAATTTTTCGTAGTTTTCAAATAGCTGTTCAATCCTGATCCAGCTGTTTTATGTTGATATTATATAATAAAACAACTAAAAAGCTGGATTAACCTGTTTCTCATAGATTCTCTGAACGCTGAGCTGTCTAAATAGGCAGAAAACCACTTACAAAGCTTTTTCTCCTGCCCATCATCAGGAAGGTTAGGAAAACTTTTTTTTTCTCTAAAAACTAAATGCCAAAATATTATACTTAAAATTTAAATAGTCCTGAGTTATATCCTCAAATTGCAGTTTGGGATTATTAGGTTGTCTGGATCTTAATCAAATTCCTTTTGTTTCACATACGGTGAAGTTTTGCTACCAATGAAATCAAGGGCAAAGTTCCCCTGGCATCCCAGCGTCTGAATCCAGAAAAGTAAACACTTATAAAATAGTAAAAAAGCTTTGAAGACAGATAACTGGTCAGTCATTTCTAGTTTTATTGCTTAATCTGCCAATTCTGACTTTTAAAATATATTTTAATTTATTTTCATTTTTAACTTTTTGCAATAATTTTTACTACAGTTTTATTATGATTTAGAAAATATGATCTCTTGCCCTCTTGTCACATGATTTAACAACCAGATTATCACATCTCTGTCTCTGTGTGTGTGTTTATTCATTCTAGGTACTATACATGCAAGAATCATCTTTAGAAAAGTACAAACCCATGCCTGTGCCTTTCCCAGTGATCTAAGTTCATATCAGGAACACTAGTCTCCCGTGGATAAGACTTCTATAAAAATGCAGTCAATAAGTGTTTAATACAGATATTGACAAAATTTTATAGGGTCTTGATTGATAAAGGACTAGCGTTAGCAGTATTGAGCACTATTCATGATTTGCATTCTAAATCACCTTGCAAATTGATGGCACTAATCTGAGAGGAAAGTTAAAAGTTAAGTGTTGAGCATTCACTGCTCAGGAAAGTAACTGATTAAGTACCAAACCAAACAGAACTATAAAAGGGATTTATGCTGCTCAGAACATGTTGTCTAATTGAAAAAAAAAATATTTATGCCAAACCGTAGGAATGAATGTGTTTATGTCTTTAATTTATTTCTCAATGGCATGATTCTTAGCGTTTTGGCAGTGTTTTGCTACTGAGGTTTGGGATTCTGCAGGTGATGCCTGTAAACACTGAGAAACGTGTGTGGAAAATAAGTATGTCTTATCTAAGTTATCTGCACAGTGTGATGTTCTTCATGCATTTCATGTAACAACTGCAGGGCATATTCAGATCAACAATCACAGACACCTTAATTACTGGCATTACTGTGAATCATTTTGACAAGAGGGTAGTTCAGATTGATCAGAATTTGGGGTTACCAAACCATGATCCCTGACCAGTTAGGGGAGAGAAGATGTAACAGCACTCATTTGTAAGTGTATCTAACTTGAAGACAAGGGCTATCCTAAAAAAAAACCAACCCATATACTGAGGAAGGTGGTAAGGCTACTGGTATTGCCTGTGAATTGCATAGTTTGTGTTGGAGCAATACTGATGGCAGAGGGGACAAACCCAACTCTCTTTTTGGTTTTTTTGGAAGTAAGTCTGGGGGCAGATCAGAGCATGATGATGGAGATGTTGCAACAGGAGATCTACAACTTCCTGGGGATGTTGCAACAGGAAATCTACAACTTCCTGGGCTTTAATTTGAGAATAGATTTATGAAGCAATTTGTCAGGTCTGCCCTAAAGAATGTTCATCACAGTCTATACACGTGCACTTCCCTCCAATGTGGCCTGTACTTTGTAGATGTTTATGAATTATCTGGACTTGTTTTGATTTCTTTATTATCTTCATATACACATAGCAAACTAAAAATAATTACACAAGGGAATAACGATCCAGGAGCAGGACTCTATGCTGGACCAGTAAGGATACCAGTATCAGTTTCAAGAGGTGTGTAACTTATGACATTCCTACATGATGCTAAAAGAGATCAGAAACCAGCTAATATCCACATCATGAAAAATGTGGCAGTAGAATGGTTAAAGACAAACCATTTACCTCAGATTTATGGAAGGAATTAAAAGAACAAAAATCACCTATACCATTTACCTCTCTAGATTTCGCTCATGTCAAAGTTCATCGTGTGGTGGTCAAACCTATTGCAAAAAGATAAGGGGAGACAGGTGGGCCAAAGACCAAAAGAAAGCTAATGCATCCAGGGTAAATCATGACTGCAAACACATTTGAAAATATTGCTATTGATCTTCCTGAGATAAGGATATGAATGCCTGCACGTGTGCATATGCATTAGCAAACTTTAACCCACCTGCTGACAAGAGACTGCCCTGACAGCTGTTCATTCGGTTGGAGTGTGTTTTGTACACTGTTACAAGAGATACAAACCTGCCAATTTGATAGATGGTCTCTTTATCATTGTTTAGAAGAGGAAGAATATGCTATTTTGGTATTTGACCCCTTTCACTCCGCAAACTTGTAGGAAGAGTATCAGGAATGCTCCAGGGACACAGAATTGTGTAATCTGCACAGAAATCAAAACATACATGTTCTAATAATTGAAATTGAATACAATGTCCATAGCAAGAGTGATAAGATTTGAGATCTTGGCAATATTACGTGTGACTGCCTAACTGCACAACATTTTAGATAGCTCTGTCAAGCAGACCAGGCTTGAAAGCTTCTACCTCCATATTCCACCCAAGTGGGTTTTTTTAAGTCCTTAGGCAAATAACTCCATTTGTGTATTTACTCCTCTTTACCTGTGCAGGGGTGTTAATAATCCTGACTTTTGCACAAATGCTTACTGTTCCTACAGCTAAGGTGGGAGGCAGAGGGATTTATAGCTGAACTGACTGAGAATATTTGGGTCATTTTCTATATTGGGGTCAAATTTGGGGTTCTATCTTGGTTTTTACACTACTCTAAATCTGATCTTTGGCAAAAAAATTAAATGTATTAAACAGGTGTGGTAAATTATAATCAATTCTGTCATGGACAGACTTCCATCAACATGCTTATATCCATTCCTGTGCAGTAGAAATCAATTTCCAAAGCTGCCCTGTTTACAGTTAGCAGATTTTTGACAGCATCCTGTTGTATATTATAGCATCAAAAGCATCCTGTCTACTCCCTAGGTTTATTTTCTTAACCAGTAGAACAACACCTCCTTCCTCCTGCAGTACCTTTTGCGTGTAGCTTGTGGACAGAAACTGTTACAGGCCTGATGTCTCAAACTGTTTGAAAACTGTTTGGAGGCTCTATGCATCACAGCAATGCAGGAATAAAAGTATATTTTAGCAGATTCCATTTGATTTGTGGTGCTCGGTTTCTAGTTATTCCTATTACTAGTTAAAGCCTACATACTGCAAATCTTCAGTCACCCAATTAGTCTTCAGCTATTGAGGCCAGTGAGAATTTCTGTATGGGTAGAGTCAATTTACATGAATCAAAGTTTGTAATATTGGCTTTTTATTTTTATTTGCCCTTTCAAACATTTACTTCAGCACAGCAATATTTAAGCATTTCATTTCAAGACTCTGCATGGATTGAATCAGCTGACGACGCTGCAAAGAGAAAAGACTTCATATATCTTGGACACTGGCCTTCATCTAAACTGGCAGAAGCTGGAGAGCTCAATCATTTCCAGAATCAAAAGCTTACACGTTCTGATCCTGCTGCAGGGGCTTCCCCTTAGCTTTCTCCCATTCCCTCGGCTTTCCCCCTTCCCTCATCTTTCCCCCTTCCCTCATCTTTCTCCCTTCCCTACCATATATACCTACCACTTCTCTTGCCTGTCAAGAGGGAAACCCCAAAACCACAGGACAGAAAATAACCAAGAAAACCCAGACCATTTGTCCAGCAAGGACAATTAAGAAGCAGGACCCTTTAACATGTCAGTCTCCACAGTCCCTTGGGAGCAGAGCATCCTTTCCCTTCTGCAGATGCCGGGTGCCCAGAGATCCCTGCCTTGCTCTCTTTTCTGAATATAATTGCTATAAATTGTGAATTGTGATTCCACCCATGCTGTGTGCAACAAAGCACAACACAAGCTGGTCCCCAGAAGGTGTGGAAAAATGTAATCCACACTCAGGAAACTCAAGGTGCTCTGACTCATGTTGCACTTCATCCTCTACAGAGGTTTTTTGAGCACTGTGTATTTGGACAATATTTGTTTAGTGCTTAGAAAACCTAGAACACTTGAAATCTTAGCCATCTTCTGTCATACTAAATAGGATCTTCCCATTTACATTACTAACAGCTGAGCTAACCTCTTAAATGTAGCTAAATGTTATTAGTCATTATACAGAGTAATTTAACTTTTGCCACTTAGAGAATCTTTATATTTATGGCTTCGAGAACAGAATTACCTGATTTCATCAGTTATTATCCACTAGCATATTCTTCACATTCTATCTAGTGTTGCTGGTTTATTATATTGACCTCATTTCCACTGACACTGCAATTTAACTTCTGTATTTATATTTCACAGATATTTTCTATAATTTAAAAAATTACAGCTGCAGTATGAGAGCGGTAACAGTCATACAGTAAACTTTGCATTCAGATGATCATCAGTGGTCCCAGTTTAAGGACTCAAGAGGAGACAACCTGAATAAAATCTGATTAAAGTGATAAAAATGGTCAGACAGAAAAATGAGGAGGAAGAACAGGGTTTGTAATATTAAAATCTTGGAAATGGTTTCTCCTGAAATATCAAGCATCAGAATTTCTTGAACTGTGATCCAGAGAGCTCTTAGAATAGCATGCAGAAAGGGAACTTGCTAAAAACAGTGGCTTCTCCTCTACTGTACAGCAATATTAGGAAAAAGGCAGATAATTTTTCCTAATATTGTTTTGACCACACTGGCAATTACTCTGCATGACTACTAAAGTAAGGTAGAGGAAATACTTGTGCATCTACATGCCTCAGTAAAACAATCTCCCTATTAAATATTAGCGTGGAGAGAAAGATAGCAAGAAGATACAAGCATACTGATTCTCATAACTGTTGGGGCAGAGATGAGACAGGGAAGTCCAAGCCATGAATCTAGACAGTCAAGCTGGACAGCTCTGCATGTAGAAGTGTCGCTCAGCATATCAGCCCTGAGCACTAAAACTAAGGCTGAGTAACAGGGCAGTTGCTTTATATGAAACACATTTTGGAAATTTGGCATTTAGGAAGTTTACACTTATTTGCTGCTGGGATAGTTTGTATTAAAGCATTTTCATAATTTTTTTAGCATAATTTTCTTTAAGAAAAAAATAATCAATTACTTTAGGAGGTGTAGTTCTTGCATTAACAAATTATTGGATCAGTTGAAACAGAGGACTAAACCAAGGACTAAACCAATGTTTTCACATGAAGTCTGAAAACTCTGATTGCATTCAGCTAAACTGGTATGGTTTGTCAAAAGAGCCCACCAAAGTGAAATGACAGCCCACAATTTTTACTGCCTGCCATGCCGTTTCAACATTTGCCTTAGTAAATTACCTTCTCAGCAACTTTGGTCCTCCAGGGATGTAAGATATTCCTAAATTTTACACAATTTTTAATGTTATTATAAATTATACTCTGCAAAAATCTGTCTGTCTTCAACAATCCCTATGAGTAGCAACACTGCAATTTAGAAGTGGCTGTCACTGGAAAATAGACCTGACCCACAACAGCAGAAGTATCCAGATGTGAAAGTGACCAAGAGTGACTCATTTATTTATGCATCCTAAATCCCCCTCTCTCCCCATTTTGATATGTATTTTGAATTGCCTATTCAATTACCTTGTTTTGGCCCTGACCCAGTAAAGCACTTTAATATATGTTTGTCTTAAAGTTGTTGGGGGCAAGACCTGATTACATACTTACTATAAAACTCGTAGCGCAATGGTGGGTGTTTCTTGTAGTGGTGACCAGTCAAATTACATATTGGTATTTAAATGCATTAGGAAGAAGATACGATAATACTTGTAGAAAGGGAAACAGAAAGGCTTCTCTTCTTTCCACATACTTCTAATTATTTCTGAGATTTGGTTGACTTTTTCTTGAGAGCTCCAAGTTTTCATTAGAATTCAGGGAACTTGGGAAGTTCTTCGTAAGCAGAAATTACAGAATTAGTTTTCTCTTTAAAACCATTTGGAACAAAAAATTGATCCACAAAATAAAAAATGCAACTTCAAAAGAGTACAAAAAATACATAATCAGTGAAGAATTAGCCTGTATCAGACTATTCCAGCAAGGCACAGAAAAGGAGAAAAGATTTTTATATCAAAGAGATTTCACAACTTTTCATAAAGAACCCAAAATCTTTCAAAATTAAAAGAATCTAGCACTTTACACAGAGTTCAGAAACTCTCTGCAAGACTGTTGGCTTTCTCTTTTCTTTCTTTTTTTTTTTTAGTTTTTTCTAAGGCTGATTTCTTTTTTACTGGCTAGCTAATAATATATAAAAATCATCTAAAATTTACAGTATATGTGTTACAGGTTTTTACTTGAATTTTCTTCATGATGTGGTAACAACTAATTTTAATTTTGGATTTCATTTTTTAAAAGATACATTGATGACTTGGTTATGACCAAATGGCTTTGCCTGACAAAAACCTGGGTTCCTTTTTTGGTATTATATAGCTGTGGTTTGAGGTCTCTCCTTACAACCTGAAAGGAAACTCCTCCTGCAGGCTTCTGAAGGAAGACTAGTGACAGGATACCTCCAGTTTTATTCGTGAGGATTTGCTCTCACTGATTACAGCTTTTCAGATGTTCCTTGGGGTTTTTCTGCTCTTTGATTGTCAACACTTTTCTTCTTAATCATCTATCTGTCTTAATGTCATATCACATTTGGTTTCTGCAAGAAGTCAGTGGGCACCCAGAAATGAGGCTTCTGTCTCTACACAGATATTTCACTTTCTCACAGCCATGACCCATTTGCCTTCCCTCCATCACATGCTCGTTCTGGGAATTCCCAGTCCTTAGTCATCTTAAACACAGCAGCAAGATGATCTAAGCATTTAAAAGACATCTTGTTCTTAAATAACTTGGATGAAAAGCTTTGAAATCATGACTCAGAATAAGTGCCATCAAGAAAAGGAAGATGTGATTGAAACAAGAAATAATTCTAGATTCAATGTGAGAATCTGGCAGATCTTTGTTGTCTGCAGTACAAACACATTCTGCCAAAATGCAGTGCTTGAGCAGTAAAGATATCTCATTGCAGCTGCTGAGGCACCAAGCCATACTCTGGTTTTGTACACAAAGATATTCTCAGTCATCTCAGCTGAGAGTATATGGCCTTTAAGTTTGGAAATTAAAATGGCCCACAAGACCCATTTCTGTGTCCTCATTTATGGAGCACTGTTAGAGAACCTCTTCTGGTGACTCATCTACACCATTGAAGACCAGCACATCTCCTCTGGGCACAATTATTTAGAACAGCCTTTGCTGAGAAAATAAAACCAGATTATGAAAATTAACTTCCAAAAAACATGAAAAAGATACATGAAATTAACTGATAATTATCCAAAATGAAATTAACTAAATGAAATAGTGACCCTGCCCAAGGGCAGAGGTTGAAAGATATGGAGCCTCAGTACTGTTCCATTGACTCACTTCCCATGTGTCCTGGGAATCATGACAAAACATGACAGACAGAGCAGATGAATAGTTTTCCTTCAGCTGTAAATCCAGTCTAGAGTAAATCTGTACCCAGTAATTACAGCCTGTACCTTCTGTAACTAATACATAAAAACCTAGTATTGCAGTTTTGCTTGAATTTTCTTTCTCTGAAAAACTTTATCTGAAAACTACTCTTGCATGTCTTTCCATCTAGTAGCAGAGTTTCAGGAGGAAAGATGATGACTCACGACAGAGTACAGTCTGCTAAAAGGCGAAGAACATGGGTAAATAATCCCTGAAGTTGAGATACTGAAAGTAATCTCCAACATCTGCAGTGAGTGCCCTAATTACAGTTACACATCCGGAATGGGGAGCATGTGGGATCTTTCAATACTTCTATATTTTCTATTGAAATCAGCTAGATGATTGCCAAGAAAAGCTCAAAATAAATCCGCTATACCGGATCCATTTGAGATTTCAGCATAATGTGTGGATCTTAGCTAGAATCAGATTTAATTACTACTTCAACTAAAACAATGTTAGTTCTGTGTACATATGGAAACAGAAACTGGGACATCAGGGTAATTCTGTAAGTGAAAACATTGGCATCCAAAGACTTCCAAAAAGATTTTGACTTCAGGAACCTAAATTTCACAAAAGGTAATGACTGTATTTAGCAAAAACCTTCCTTGAACAGGATCAAAGTGACTGAAACAACATATCACAAGAAGCCCTGTTAGAGTATGAGATAGGACCAAGTAATTAATTAATATAGAATCATAGAATGTGTTGGGTTGGAGGGGATGTTAAACATCACCTAATTCCAAACCCCCTGCCATGGGCAGGAACACCTTCCACTAGATCAGACTGCCCAAAGCCTCATCCAACCTGGCCTTGAACACTGCCAGGGAAGGAACAGCCATAGCTTCTTTGGGCAACATATGCCAGGACCTCACCACCCTCACAGAGAAGAATTTCCAATATTTAATCTAAATCTACCCTCCTTCATCTTAAGGCCATTATCCCTTGTTCTATCACTACATGCCCTTGTAAAAGGTCCCTCTAAAGATTACTTAAAAGCCCCCTTCAGGCACTGAAAGGCTGCAATTAGTCTCCCTGGAGCTTTCTCCTTCATGCTGAACAAGTCCAACTCAGTCACTGTCCATGTTGAAGATGTGGTCCCAATACCAACCCCTCGTCACTCTTCTCCACATGGACGTCCAGCCAATTCCTATCCACCAAGTGGTCCATCTGTCATATCCATGTCTCTCTAAATCCATCTCTCTCCAATTTACAGACGAGGATGTCATGCAGGACAGTATCAAATGCTTTGCACAAGTCTAGGTAGATGACACCAATTGCATTGCTTTTATCCACCAATGCTGTAACCTTTATGGCTACAAAGATGATTAAGGGCCTGGAGCATCTCCCTTACGAGGAAAGGCTGAATGAACTGGGACTGTTCAGCCTGGAGAAAAGAAGACTGAGAGGGGATCTGATTAATGTTTATAAATATCTGAAGTGTGGGACACAGAGGGAAATGGCCAGCGTCTTTTCAGTGGTCTGTAAAGACAGGACAAGGGGCAATGGCTTCAAGTTGGAGCACAGGAAGTTCCACACCAATATGCGGAAGAACTTTTTCCCAGTGAGGGTGCCAGAGCCCTGGCACAGGCTGCCCAGGGGGATTGTGGAGTCTCCTTCTCTGGAGATATTCAAGACCCATCTGGACACCTACCTATGTGACCTGTCCTAGGGAATCTGCTTTGGCAGCAGGGTTGGACCCGATGATCTCTTGAGGTCCTTTCCAACCCCTACAGTTCTGTGAATCTGTGAACCACGTTGTAGAAGGCCACCAAATTTGTCAGGCACAATTTGCCACTAGTGAAGCCATGTTGCCTGTCAGCAATCACCTCCTCATTTTCCATGTGCTTGAGTATAGTTTCCAGGAGGATCTGCTCCATGATCTTCGAGGGCACAGAGGTGAAACAGACCAGCCTGTAGTTCCCTGGGCTGTACTTTTTTCCCTTTTTACAAATGGGGGCCATGTTTCCCCTTTTCCAGTCCATGGTAACTTTACCGTACTGCCACAGCTTCTCAACTATGCTGGATAGTGGCTTAACATCTTCACTCTCATAACTATTCTTTTTCCTGTGTTGAACAAGATATTATCAAGATGCTTGCTTATGCATCACTGACATATATACAATATAATGGATCAGAATCTCAACTGCAATTGCACATATTAGTCCAAGTGGTGGATATTGGTTAATCAGGGAAGTGGTTAGGACTTCAAAGTGACCTCTCTTTTTTCATACTAAAAGACGTTAAAATGGTTTTTTTGAGATTACATCTTCTGACAACATTTTTTAAACATTTATCTGAGCCCAAAGAAATCCAGCCAGGCCTTTGAGATGTTCAACTGCTTTATGCTGAAGGAACACAGAAAATAGTAGAGGATCTTACTAATTCTGCAATACATGCACTGTGGATGCCACATAATTCTTCCAAAGGAGAGCCTAGAATCTGGTATTTTCTATCATTCATGACTAGTTGCTGCCAAAAATCTGGAGTAATTTATCTCAGTAGATTCATCCCCATCTCATCTCCCTGCCCATGATTAATCTTTCATTCCTCCTAAACTAATTGCTTGGTTTTGGATGTGAATTTATCATAATTCCATTGCTCATAGCAAATCTGAACAGAAGTGAACCTTGTCGCTCTCAGTATCTCTGTCATGGTAGAGAGAGAAAGGATAAGACAGAGAAGTCTAGAGGGGAAGTCCAAAAATGTTTTGGGGATAAGTATAAGTATAATCTTGAGTTTTCTCTTAAAAAAAAAAAAAAAAGATAGTGTTTATGTTGGATCTGATCTTTTACTTAAAATAACAGATACAGTCCAGAGTAACAGACCTGGATCTAAACAGTCAAAAGCAATCTGTGTTGTTCTGCTCTGTGGTTTTAGTTCAGGTTCAATGCCAGTTCTGAAAACTAATCTCATCAAGATGAGTGTAGCAGCTCATTCTACCAAAGATTTGCCCAAAATTTTCAAAAACTTTTGAGAACAATACTAAATCCATGGTATGGATTATTTGGAAGAACCACAGAGGATAAATTGTCTGAGCTTGCGATCATGGATTCCTCAGAAGAAGGACATGGCACTGCTTAATCATCAGTTGTGTTTTTGGGTTGCCACATTCAATTTTCTCTTCTGCTGAAACTCAAATACCATCCATAAAGTCTGGCTTTCCCCAGAGAAACCCTGACACTGACAGGTTTCTGTGTCATGTCTCTTGTTCTGAACATACCCCTGCAACAGATGAACACCTGGCTATGTTCCTTCTTTCCTTCATCCCCTCATCAGTCTCTGAAGACTAGTCTGTAACATAATGGATATTTTAATGGACATTACAGATTAAAGGAAAAATTTAGTTAAATCAATTACTTCACATTTGTCTTATACAATTAGTGTTACAAAACACTACATTCCTGAAAAATAAAATATATTTAACTCTTTCCTGAAAAATTTGAACAGTTTTACTCACCAGCTCCATCATTCTCTCAAGTCAGCAGCAATCCCTGCATTTCTCCATTGCTATGAACACATGAGGGTCTACTTTGCAGTGGCACAATAGATATTATCATAAATTAAAAAGCTGTATTTCCTCTTCTGAATTTGCGATTTTAATATATTGCAAAGAGGAAAAGGTGAAAAAATTTGAATGAACATGATGAGGAAATGGTGACACAGCAGGAGATGGGAAAGAAAGCACCATCCTCAGCACACTGATTTTCTGCTCACTGCTGGGTCTTCTATAGCAGAATGAGAATTGACTTGAGGACATGATGTGCAGTTTGGCACAACACAGAAAGCTGACAGGAAACCTTACCTGGCCTGTAGCGGAGGTGTACTGTGATTACCTAACCTGTGTGGTACAGTGCTCAAGAGCTTGGTGTATGTGGAAGAATCAGTCTATGGGCTGCAAAACATATTTCCCAGGTTAACGGCATGGAGAAGAAAAACTGAACCCTGCAGATGTTGTGTTTGTACACATCGTTCTTCTCAACACCTTCTCTTTGGTGTCAGCTTAACTGTGGAGAATAGGTCCACTGTAAAATCAGGCCAGGGATTAAATAGAACATAATTTGTAAAAGTGCCCAGGAGGTACACTATCTCAGCTCTGTCTTGTCCCCTCCAGCTCCCAGTCCTGGCGACTCTGGAGATTTTAATGTGAATCTTGCATTATTTCAGTGCAATCAAAATTAAATACTTTGGAAAGCTTCATTTTGTGAAAAATTCTGAGATTTGGACTTGCTTCAATTTGGAGTCAATCCATATGTTCAGTTTTTGGAATTTCCTTTAGGAAATACCACTTTTCAACCAACTCTACTCCAGAGGGTCAGACGAGGCTCATTGGCAGCAGAGCATGAAGGAGTCTCTGTGTCACCATCTTTGTTTTAGTTATTCTTCAGGCAAATTGAAATTTTCCAGGACCATAAGTAAGAAGACTCATTTATTTCATTTAAACCATGGACTTGTAGGTGTTGCGGCTTTCAGTCACTACCAATCTTCCAATCTGCAAAGGCAAGAGGTAATGTCTAGTCTACTTCAATCTATATCTCATGTACAGCTCCACAAAAATCCACAGATATAAACCAGAAAAGGCTATATCTTTTGTGCTTCTTTATTCCTTAAAAGCAGAGTTGTTGTTTTTCAGTTTGGTCAAAACATAAAACATATTCATAAGTAAATTGAAATTGTTCCAAGAATGCCAAGTAATCACAAAGGTCATTTGATATGTTCCTGAGCAGTTTCTAAGGCAAGTGAGGAAACCTTTATCTAAGATTAACCCTAGTGAAGCTCATGCTGGTGATACGTTGCACTCTTGAGGTCCTGCGGGATGAAGGCAGCAAGCAACTGGAACAATTATACACAGTATGGAAATATCTGCTTTGAACACAGATTGGCAGATATTGTACTCTCATGTCTGAATATATTTCTCCATACTGGTTCAGCTCATAACTTATTATGAACATTTTTTATTCTTTCTTGCTAGCATATGTCTGCTTTTATCTCATCCATTACTGGCACATGTACCCTCACAACATAATACCATAGCGGCCATTTTAGTATAACAGATGGGCAAGAGGATTATTTGTCTTGATACTTCATTCAGAAACCACATTTTGTTTATATTTTGTGTTGACATTAGAAAGCTTTTCAACCAATGGGGTTTTTCTTCTGAGTTCATTTAATTTTATTTTATTTCTTTTAGTGATCCAAAAAGGCATACTCTTTTTTTTTCTTTTTTTTTTCCCTTCAAGAACAGAATGATAGCACTGCCTGGGGGTTACCCGTAGCAGTATGCTAACTTCTAATGCAAATCAAACACAAAGGCTGATGAAGAAGAGACACGAAATTGTTACTGTACCATTCAAAATAAAACTTAAACATGAAATTCAAGGGCTGCATGTTTGATTCATGCAAAGGGAAAAAATATTAGGGGAAAAAAGCTATCAGAAATAATCAAAAAGGGGGGGAGGGGGAACCAGATCCCTCACAAATCAAAATGGATTTTGAGATTTATCAGATACAGTTTTTTTGGTAATTTTTATGCTAAAATCAAACAGAGAGGCAAAGCAGGGAATAGTTTACTGCTTTGGGGAGGAAAGAATAGTGTAGGGTGTGGGACTTCTGGCTGCATGTAATTGTATGTGGTTTGTCTGGTTTTCTTCCTTTGGAGCACTGAAAGTTTATGCTTCAGGTATGGATGATCTCATCATCATGTAAATGGTCTTCATGGTGTATAGAGTTTTTCTCTATTCCCTCTGAATCAAAGGTAGAACTGTCTTTGCATTTACCTTGTTCATGTTTTCACACTTTTAGCAATCACTGTACAATAACAAAGCTAGATTACTGTGCTTAATGTGCATCTGTAAAAAGAGATCCATATTCCTAGAGCCTGCAATCCTCACTGAACACATAAATCAAAGGAAAGCTTTACTGTCCAAGTAATATTACGGCTGGAATGTATCACTGGGGAGGTTGATGTCCCTTAGGTGAAACAACCGATGCTAATTGAAAGAGCGATATCTGGATCGAGATGCACAAGTTTAAAGTCAATCTGTTCTAGAAACCTCCAATCCAGGGTTTAGATCAGCTGAATTTTCCACTTTCTGGGTCAGGACCAAAGTCAGCTATTTTATTAGTTCTTAACCTAGTAGGTCATTTACAGTAATTTCTACATAAATACAACTAAACCCCCTTTTTGAGTTCATTCAGTTCATTAAAATACTGAGACTGCACTGCTCAGCTAATCATTAGTGAGAAGCACACTATAAAATTATTGATGACTTGTATCAGTGACCATTAACAGTTAGATGGTAAATTCAGCTTCAGATGCCCATCAGAAGAGTTTCAGAAACATATAGAAAAACTTAAAACTTCTACATGGGAAATTAAATCCTACTTCTACAGGTCCACAGCAAGTTTTTTCATGACCTTTTATATAAAATAAGGCCGGGAACATGCTAACCCGTACTTTGCATAGCAACATTTCTTTCTACTACATACCAGCAAGAAACAGAATATATATGATTTTGTTCTGTTGGGTTTTTTTTAATACAGAACGACTCAACCAGAGGGTAGAAAAAGTAAAGTACCTGCATTTATAAATTATACAGAGATTTTCCTTTGTGGAGAATTTCCAACTTTCAGATTGCTGAGTTCTACAATGAATATCTGGAATACACAGCAAATAAAATTTGTTAGCAAATATGATACAGCAGTTAAGAAGGCTGCAAATTCATTTTCTTGATGATATCACTGTAACAGATAATAAAAACTCTCAACATTTTTACATTTTCACCTTTTTTCTTTTGTCTGTTTTACCTTGTTAGCGGGCACTGAAGCAAGCATATGTAAACCAAAGTATTGGTACTGCTAAACTTTTGAATGTTGATATTCCCCCAACATGCCAATTACTCCAAGAAAGTTTGGGTTATCTAAAAATGTTTCTGTTTGATTCATCTTCTCCCCCAACCTTTTCTGATTTTCTGGATTTCCTGGTTATTCAACTGAGCACAAATTGCTGTTCATACAGATACACTGCCATGATTTCTGATTTGCAGGCTGTCACTCCCATTAATAACCTACTAGGCTGTCATGCTGTCATTCCTTGTTGCTGCAACGATTTGTTTCAAACATAGGGGCTGATTCATGAAGAATAAAAAAAGCAGTTGTCCTGTTTTACAGGAACCTCAAAATATTTATGCAGAAAATGTGTGAAAAGCACACACACCACTTTTATCCTGAAGAATGTGATTGCCAAATACCCAACTTGTTTTCCTGAGAGGAAAAAGAAAGAATACAGACTGGATTCTCTGTTCATTTTTTTTCCATATGAAAACATAACACTTTTAATAAAATGTTTCCCTGATAAAATATCCCAAGTTCAGTTCCAGAGCTATGATATGATAACACCTCAGCATGATGCAATACCTTAAAAACTAGCATCAAATCAGATTTTAGAAATTTTTTTTTCTTTCTTACCCTGTCTTTCCCAGAAATATTAATGGCAACCATCTTAACAACGAAAGAGAAAAAAAATATCAGCTCCCCTAGGCCCTTTGTTTTTCTTTCCCGATTCAGAGGTACTTGGCCAAATTTTACTCCCAGATGATTCAGAGGCACTTTACTCCAAATATTACTTACTGGTGCAGCCTCATTGTTTCTTATGGACTTGTGCTTTTGGAAAAGGGAAAACAATGCATCCAGCTGGATTCATTGCTTAATATTCATCTATGCCATTGGGCCACCGCATGACCAGGAAACGTCAGATAATTTTTGGGATGGACAAATCATAACTGACTAATAAACCAGCACATGCATCCACGCAAAGTGGAAAATCAACCAGGGACTCTCCTCACCCTGCAGATTGGAGGCAGACAGCTTGCTTGACAGGTGATGTGGGTGACCATGGGAGAGCAGGATAGGTCCCCTCTACTGTTGCTGCTTCCCCAAGTGCTTCCCAACTCAGCGTGAGCATCACCAGGAGGTCTGGATCCCCAGTGGTAGGTCCAGCCAACAACCTCCCGAAACATTTCACCCTGGCATTCACCATTCAGCTCACATAACCACAGCTTTTCGAAGAGCTGGAGCTGCCAGGAGCTGAGCTCCTGCACTTTTTCTGCCATCGAGGCCTGACAGTTGGCACATCTCCCAAAGAAACAGGCAGAAGGTTTCTGAAGAAAAGAAATAAGAGAACAACACAGGATACTAATGTAAATCCAAACTGGGAGAGAAGGTGAATGCGGAGGCTGTTTGGATCTCAGCTGCAGTGCTGGCTCCTGGTTTCCCATTTTTCCCCTGTCATTCCCAAGCTGCTTCTCTGCAGCCCAGACCTGAGTGATTCAAGCAGTGTGAAAGTTTCTGTTCCCCTTCCCCTCCTCTCCTCACACTGCTCTCTGCCCGCTCGAGTACTGCCTACAGATGGCTGCTAATGAGCGAACTACTTTCAAATACCTACTTAAAAATACTTAAATCATTAGGCTGACTTTGTACACTGTAATTTAAACCAATATTTTAAAGAGGCAGCCTCCCAATTACAGTGTTATTGTTATCCTCTGTAAGGCTTACATATTAACCCACTTGAAAATTTGTCCCTGCCAAACAGTATCAGCAGCCGGTCCCAAACCTGTCAATGCCATAGTATTTTCTAAATTGATGTTTAATTAATGAAGTACTATAGCAACAGGTTCTCTCTCTCCTTTTTTAATTTGATCTCCATGGCATTATAGGAACCTAAAGCTTCCACTAGGCATATATTCCTACGGTTTCCTTGTCAGAGGAAATGTATATTCATTTTAGACTTGCGGAGGCAATTACAGTAGCCACCAGTTGCCTACAGCAGCTAATCAAAGTGATAACCTGCAAGTTCTCAACTCCCCATGAGACAGCCCACTTGCCTCCAGCTGATGAATGCCAAAAGAGCAGCGTGGGCCCACCAGTAATGACACTGCCATCTAAGAGAAGTTTTTAACTAACCCATGGCTTTATAAAGACTCTATTAACATCTCATAAAAAGAGGTCTAGATAAAACATTCTAATAAGATTTTTTTTTTTTAAAGGGAAATATCAGTGCTGATGTAAATGTCCATTGTAAAATATTAAGCTGGTATTTGCCTACTTGTAACCTTTGCACCTCTCATGTTGTGGAAAGTGATGAAGTCTTCCTCGAGTGTTTTCAAGCGTGTGACTAACCTCTGACTAATATGCTATCACGTCCTTGCCCGAGTACAGCCGCACAGTCAAGCACGTGCTTCATCTTAAACAAATGTGCAATTCCATCAATTTCAAAGGGATTCAGGGGCTTAAAGTTAAATGTACAGGAGCACTGTGAAAAGTGGACTATGATGATACTGGAAAGCAGTATCCCAGATTGCTAGTTTCCATATTAATTAGTGCTGCCTACAACTGCAATAAGCAAAGCAAATTTTAGAAGTAGGGGAAAACAGCATTTATAAATATCTCATAATTATTTGCTAGCAGAAAGGGTTTACCACATCAGTAGGAAACCTTTAGGTTCTTCTGCATGACCAGTTACTTGCTTTTGCTGGAATTTTGTTATTTAAAACATAGTCATACTTGGCAACAATATGACCCTCTGCACAATCTGCCACTGTATTAGTGACAAAAGCAGCATGAAAGATATACACTATATTTTTGCTTTATTCCATCAGCATATTTCAGAGTTCAGCATATAAAATTTTGAAGTAAACTAAAAGTTCTGAAGGCTGCTCCTCAGACCATTTCTTGATTCAGTGTCATAGACTTTGCAACCAAATAGAAAACCAGTTTTGTGGTTTCATTACGATTCTCTAAAAAACAAACAACCCTCCTAGCAAAAACCCCTCCTCCTCCTGCAATGTAAAAACTACCAACATGAAGAAATTCTCCGTGGCTGTGCTGTTACTCTAGTTATTAAATGTGAGGTTTCTCTTTAAGGCTTCTGGCCAGGTTTTGACATTGGATTTCGGGATATTCTAATTAGCTGTGGTCCCAAAGGAGGTGTTCCTGGCTTCTTCCCTGCATAGTTGGAAGTCCTGGAGGACTCCAGGCTGCAGGCTGCAAGGAGAGCGGGATAGGTTAGTACATTTCCTATCCATGTAGCTCTCGTCGCCCAGGGAATGGACCTCTGCTCTACCATTTCCTAGTCTCATTAAAAGGTTGGTGAGCTCTTCAAGGCTGCAGTTTCCATTTTTTAGGACTGTCACCACCTGCAGTGGCCATTTTGTGCTTTGAAAGACACATGTCATCATGCTATTATTATTGCTTGCCTGCACTAGCACTCAAAGGACCTGAATGAAGCCAGCCCAGTAGCTCAAAGTGCTTCTCCACAGTAGAGGAAGGGGTGGCCATCATTTAGGTGATACCCAGCTCGAAGATCACACCCATTCAGTCACGTAACAAACTTAATTTTTTCCCCTTGGCAAATGTAAGGACAAATCGTTCATCTGAACTTGAAAAAATCAAGATAAAAATAATCTTCCATCACCTTTCTTTTCAAACAGCACTGAGACAGAGGTTACTCTTGGGCTGCAGCAATGCCCAACTGGTGCCAGCCTGCATGCTCAGACCTCCTTCAGCACCAGGGAGGCAAAACCAGGGCTGTTCTGCTATCTGAAACGTTCCTTAAAAGGGGCTGTTTGAGGCAAAAGGGGTGTATAGCTTCAACATTTTAGAGCATCTATTTTAATCTTTTAAGAGATTACAACAGACCGAAATAACTGGGAATAATGGGCAGCAGGCAGGTATGGTAGATAAAATGAAATGACAAGCCCTTTAATAAACAGAGAGCAGAGATCTCATCCTTACAAGAACAAATCCATATTACACATGTACACAGCTTTCACCAGTGCCTGCCTGTACACCACCAAAATCTGAACCCCAGAAACTCTTCGCCCACCGCACTTTCATGAATTCAACTTAATTTGGGATTTGTAATAGGTCTGGCTATGAATTCATGTTTAGCAAGAGAAGCATCCTGTGGGTGACCCCCCATCTGATAGGATGATAGGCTGAAACTCTGACAAACTTTTAATTTCAGTAGGAGCTGCACACCTTTGTGCTGAGGCTTCCTTCGGTTCTTGTCTTCAAATCTCCCTGACAACTTGAGAAGATAACTAGTGTAAAGCAAAGTTCAACCTTGCTTTTTTTCCCCTATTTCCCCAGTTTCCACCAGTGTTGAATATAATTATAATGCAGTGGGAAAATTACATAGAAAGATACTTTTTTTCACTCAACAGACGTGCTTCAAGCTCATGACCACAGCCAGCACCAAGGAACTTCTTCAGATTTTGAAAGCAAAAGCACATTTCTAAGATTTTTCATCTTCTCAGCACAACATGCTAGAGCTCACATATCAAGAGGACAGTCTGGCTAATTTGGGAACAGAAGCTTAGATTTCCATGGAATGTGGGCTAATAGATCTGTGAAGATCTTGATATTTCATTTTTTAAATTTCAGACTTCAGCAACACAAACATACACAAAGGCTCAGAACTGCAAACTTCAAAATGTTTTGATTTGGCTTTAGAGGTAATGCTTAGCTGAATTCTAACCACAGGACCAAACTCTCTTCTTATAAATGTTCTACATGCAGTATAAGAAAGATGTATCTTCAGAGCCATGAGACAAATCTGAGGACAATTCAGAAGTAGGAAAAGTGGGATTTGTCCATTATAATCTGTGTTACAAGTAACAATCCCAAGTCAGTAAAGGCTTTTCTTTCTAGGCTGTCAGGAACACATTTTGTAAACTGCATATATCTGATCTGAGACAATAACCAAAATTGTTCCCACACTTATATTGTTACAGGCACCTTTCAGAATCAAGTTTAAATTTTGTCACTCTAGAAAGTGCAGAGTAAGATAGTCAAACTCTGTGTCTCAGACACCTTTTGAAGTACGATGGTGCTCTTCAAATCTGATTTCATTTTCCTCCAATAGCACAGAGAGATGACACCTAATGGATTGTACTATTTGTCAGCTTTATGCAACCATATTTATAGACTTCAGACAATTATCTGTAATCAATAGCTGTAGCATCATGGTAATAAAATTATAGTACTTACATATAATTACACTTATGTTCAAATATATCCAGTTCCATTCAAAACATATATGAATGGAGTAAATCTTGGTAAGTCAGTAATTCTCAGTAGAGAGGAGGGAAGGTCAGATCCATGTTTTCAAAGAAATTTAGTTCCAAAAAAACTTTCCTTTTCAGCTAACCTTCAAATATTGTCATCCTTTTAGATTTTAGAAGAAAGGTAAAGCCTTTTCAGAAGTACTCCTGCTAAACCTACACACATATCTATTTATCTACCAAATAAAATTCTTACAGTTATATGTATATATACATTACACATGTAATTACAATATCATTCATTGTACGACTGAGCATAAAGTAGTTTATCACATGCCAATTCTGTTATTGAAGGCCAGAATTTAGTGGGCACTCTTGGATTCACAATTGCTTGTAAATCCAGCTAGATCTGTATTTTATTTTTCATTTTGTGCTTTGCCCAATCAGTTTCAATATACTGCCCCTCCCTGCTCCTCTTCTGGTCTCCTCCTACTCTTTCATTTGCTAGCCCTCTATTCACTCCAGCTTTCTCCTTTAATTTTTCACTCCTACTAGTACTATGTTATTTTTAGCATCCATGTTGAAGGTAGTACTCCATACTGAAAAAATGTCAGTATTGGTGTAAAAAAGACCTCTGTTCTCACTTTCCCCACCTCCTCCACTCCCCCATAATGAGACTGTAATATCTTGGTTGTGTTACAGACCCTGATTTCAGTAGTTGCAGGACTTTCCCCTACAGAATGAAATCCTGACTCCTAGTCTCCATGCAGTTATGAAAAGGAAAAAAAAAAGACCCTTACAAAAATCCTAATATGAAGGTATCTGGGCAAGTTTCACACAGGTCACCACTGCTGTTTAAGTACAGTAAAAACCAAATCTGTGCAAGGATCAACAGGTAGGAAGTGAAGGGCATTATAAAAGGACTGACAGGATCACTCCTTTTTCCTTTATGACCTACATGTACCCACTCTTGGCAAAAGTTTCTCCTTCATCTAGAAGAACCTTTCTCAAAAAGTGCAGTGCTTATGGCGAAAGTTACACATTTCTCTTGTTTTCATTACAAAGAATACTTTTTAATGATCATTTTTACATAATAATATGCATTTTTTCCTACTCATAGCTACTTGCAGGCAAGAAAATTAAAGTGAAGAAGATGTTTTGGCTATCATAGAATCACAGAATCACAGAATCTTAGGGGTTGGAAGGGACCTCAAGAGATCATCGGGTCCAACCCCCCTGCTAAAGCAGGCTCCCTAGAACAGGTCACATAGGTAGGTGTCCAGATGGGTCTTGAATATCTCCAGAGAAGGAGACTCCACAATCCCCCTGGGCAGCCTGTGCCAGGGCTCTGGCACCCTCACTGGGAAAAAGTTCTTCAGCATGTTGGTGTGGAACTTCCTATGCTTCAACTTGAAGCCCTTGCCCCTTGCCCTGTCTCCACAGACCACTGAAAAGGGGCAGGCCATTTCCCCCTTTGTCCCATACTTCGGGTATTTATAAACATTAATCAGATCCCCTCTCAGTCTTCTTTTCTCCAGGCTGAACAGTCCCAGTTCATTCAGCCTTTCCTCATAAGGAAGATGCTCCTGGCCCTTAATCATCTTCATAGCCCTCCACTTCTTGATGCCTTTTTTATCCCAGGGAGCCCAGAACTCACAATACTCCAGGTGGGGCCTAACCGGGGCGAAGTAAAGAGGACCACCTCCTTTGACCTGCTGGCCACACCCCTTTTAATGCACCCCAGGATCCCATTGGCCCTCTTGGCCACCAGGGCACATTGCTTATGAAGATGTCTGACCTGTTGTTCCTATGGGTATTTCCACATCAGTTTTAAACCAACTAAGACTTACCAGCTTCTCACCTTCTTCTGCAGCTTTTTCAACCCACCCAGGATTTTGTGCTGCGAATGTGTCCATACCAGCAGGACATAAGGCAGCACAGGCTGCAGTCAGACAGAATCACATGTGGGCATCCTATAGGTTCCACCAGGCTTAGAGAGAGGATCTTCTCATTCTGGCAATAGCAAGGACAAACAACAAGGAGAGGAGCATTTTGTGCTTCCAAAAGCCACACAGAGCGGGGGATCCATTTGCAAGTTGTCCTGATTGTCACTGAGAAAACTGACTGTGACTTGGCCCAAGGAGCAAGGGTCACTCCTGTTATCCCTATGTCAGATCTCAGTTGAATAACATCTAATCTACAGTATTTCCTGAAATGGTAACACAGTGCTATTATCAAAGTGGGTTTAGGCATTTAAAGCCTACAAAATGGACACTTTGGGCAAAGATTTCCTTTTGGGAAAATAGGTCACGTCCTGAAAGCCAAGGATAGTAAGAAGATGGTCAGCAGCTTTTAGGAAATGGACTATAATTCCTTAAGTGCTAGCTAAAGAAATAATGTACAGCCAGAGAAAAAAACCCTAGAGCTGTCTTACTCTGAAAGATCTGATTTATGAGAGATTTTTCATTTTCTTTTTTCTTTTCTCTCTTTTTTGCTAACTAGAGTTAAAAACAAGGTAATCACACAATAATTATAGCTTTGATCAGTTCTCCACTGAAGACAAAAATGGTTCTATGTAGGTCACTTGCTGATGCCTAAGTTTATCAAAACAGACTTATATCATGATAATATCAATTTAAAATAATCTGTGGCATGCACACAAAAAATCTACAACTGTTTCAGGTATTGTCACTAATCACTTATATATTTCACTATAAACTGTTTATAAATTATGTTTATTGTCTTATAATTAGTTGTACTAACAGAGCATAATATCAATAAGGTCATTAAACATGTAAACAATAAATAATAGTAATATTAATGCCACCAAGCAGCAATGCTTGACAGTATCATGCATATTCAGTCAGCCTACGACTGCATTTCTCTGCACTTCAATGGCCAGATGTGAAACGGTGCCCGTCACTGGTTTAATGAACATCAAGATGAGTGCAAAAGAAGCAAAGTTAGTTAGCAGTTGGTTTAAAAGAAAAGAAGAGGAAGAAAAAAAAAAGGGGTAACAAAAGAGATGTATTCTAATGCCTGTAAATACAGGAGATGCTGTGGACTTTTTGGATCCTTTTATCACTGCAGTTCTATATGCCTTCCCAAGTAACCATTGTGCATGATGGAGCCCTGGCAGCTGTCCTGGGGATGGCTGAACACCTGCCTGCCCATGGGAAGTGGGGAATGAATTCCTGGTCTTGATTTGCTTGTGCACGCTGGTTTTGCTTTACCTATTATGAGTCTTTATCTCAACCCAGGAGTTTTCTCATTTTCACTCCTCAGATTCTCTCCTCCATCCTGCCATGGGGGGAGTGAGCAAATGGCTGTGTGGTGCTTAGCTGGCAGCTGAGGTTAAACCACAACACCTCTTCAAATAGAAAGAGTGTATAAAGATGCCTTTATACTTACGGATCAGTACCAAGTGTTTAAATTTCCTTGTCTCTTCATCCTAGAAGACTGGAAGTTTGCTATGAAATGAAAATGGAAAATTTGTCAAATAAAGGGCAACATCACATTTTTGTCATGACCAGGAAGGTGCATTGAGAGGGACCAGGAACTCATTAACATTTGGCATGTGATTCTGAGGTAAACTGGCTCTTTTAAAATTGCCTTGATTTGTCCATTTATTCCAGACTCAAAGAGCAAAGCCATGTGATTTTCTTTTTCCAGACTTTCCTTCCCATGTGGTCCAAATGAATGACCTTTTCCCTACCAACCCTTACTTTCTACACTTCGATGCTCCTTCAAAATGCATGAACACAACAGTAGATCCAGGTAATGCAGAATTCCTTTACTGCTCTAAGATGAGACCCAGCTAAGTTTATTACAGCAAACCCCTGACATTTTACTCACCAGTATTCACCTGCTCTTGGCATCAAGAGCCAGCCAATATGGCAGGAAACCTTCACGTGATAATGAGTAGCACTAGGAAGTAGCAGGCACATCTGAGCTAGCTGAGACTATGGATGAAATTTCAAATGTCTGTGCTTGCCTGATCTGCTGATGAAAGGCATTGTGAAATCAACTTTTCAATACAGAACACAGTTACAAGATCATTTCTCCAAAGACTATCTAGAAGCATTACATCTGAAATTGTTTAGGATCATATTTCTGTTCTTCTCACTGCTGTATATCAAGGTGGTATGATGAAAGTAAGAACAGTTCTTACATGCAATCCAAATATCGACATATTATTTATGATGATTTGGCTTTATTAATAACTGGATTAAAATTAAATCAGCCCTATCCTTTTCCTTGAGACTGGATGTTCACTGCATACTATTCCTTAAGAATGCTTGTTCCTAGATAAGGGCTATTTACTGTTTATCACCCTCTTTGTTTCATCTGAGGATCCTCATGTTACTATAGGTGAGCTCCAAGGTCCACTTCATCAAGTCTTTAATTCTTTGGCAGAGTTCACAGATGGTTTTAGGTCCCTAGAAAAGGTAATTTAAATCTCTTTTAGATTAAATTTTTCAAGCACATTCTCTTTGGTTTTCTGTTCTAGCAAACTTTCCTGTACAAACCAGACATGAAATAACCTTTATTTTCCTTTCTCTTATTTTGCTATTTCATCATTTTGCCCATATTCTGCTTCTCCAGTTGCAGACAGTCTCATCTTTTCTGGCCCTCTCTGCTTGTCAGCCTCTCACTTTCAATGCAGAGACCTCCTCCATTCTCTCACTAGAAATATGAAGCTAGATGTTTAACATACGGATCTTTGAAAGTGCTGGGCACCCTCTAACAGACAGTGATAGATCTTCCCTAGTTTCTACTGGAGTTGAATTTCCTTGGCACCTTCTACTATCATGCCTGTATACTTTGGGCTTTTCCATTTTGGAGCTCAGCCTTCACTACCTTTCAACACCTCTCCTGTTTCTGAGGACTGTCTTTCATGCAGTTCCCATTGCTCTCTTTCAGTCTGCTTAAAATGCTATCTTTAGTAGTCTTCAATTTTAGCAGACTCCAATTTTACTTGAAAAAAATAAATCAGAATTTAGCGGTCAAGCTATATATGAGCATAAACTTCAGAAAGGATTGTTGCATTTGATATTCCAGGCTACAGCTGGGGTGGATCTCACTTTCTGACTGTGATGATTGCTTCCACCTAACCAGGGGTAAAACAAAGAACAGAGTTGTGGGAATGGGAAGCAGAGATTCTGCCTTGCACTACACCAAAATCCTAATAGTGCTGATTAGAAAAGCAGAGCTATAAATGCTATAACCCAAATTCCCAGCTTGATACCCCAAATGTTCTGATCTTGAGTTCCATGATCACTTCTAGGATAGTATCCACATGAGAGAAGGATTGTGGAAAGATCCTTTTCCTTACAGCTGATCGATATAGGGTGTAATTAAAGACTGTAAGCCAAATCCTCAACCAAGGTAATTCACAGTGATTTACTCCACCTGCAAATCTGGCTCACAACATGGAATTGCTGTTGATAACATGTTAAATCACTCCCAATCAGGACAGAAAACCTGTATTCTGTGCTTACTTTCCCATTTGTACTTCTTTGAATTTTCCTTAATTGGAATGCCTGTCCCTCAGGAGTCAGGGCAGCAGTTTCCTGAAAGAAAGAAAAAGATAATTTTAATACAGGGTCTGCTTGATCCCTCAAAACAGGTTAAAGTTGGGATAATTACGGGTATCTGACTGATGTTCAGATGCTTACATTCCCTGATGAATCTGTAGCTAACTCTATGTGATGGAAATATCTCACATTGTTCCTGTGTTTGCCAGCTTGCAGTGTCATTCCAGATGGTAAACACAAAAATAGCATGAAAAAATTCTTTCTGAAATTCAGGCTCTAAAAGGGTTTTGTTAATCCTACAATGGCTTTTCCACGATCTTCAAACTGTCCATTCCTTACTAACATAAAACACCCCAACAGGAGTGTCTTGTAAAACCACTGTTACAGTAAATTTGAGGCCATTACTAATTTCATTACTGGCTACTTACTAACAGGATATTTATTTCTTCATTACTCCTCTAAGAAATCTACCTCTGTTAAATTTTATTCTTAGCTTGATGCCACTTTCATTAGAGTAGGAGTATCTTCAGAGCAATAGAATTGTAAAGGTCTCAGTTGTTAACATGAAAGTGGGACTGCTTAAATTTGATTACTGTGTTTAATGAAGTGTCACATTTATTTACAAGATGACATGATGAATCACATTACAGTTATTATAAATCAGCTTATAAGAATGGACAAATGGTTCAATAAAGCAATGGATTTACAAATCTAAGATGAACGCATTTGGGTTCCTTGTCATAATTCCCTTTTTTTAAAAAAGGCTGTGCACTATTTACTTTAGCCCAGGAGCTAAATTGGCAATTTGCTTAAAAAGAGAGAGAGAGAGAGAGAGAGAGAGAGAGAGAGAGAGAGGGAGAGAGAGAGAGAGAGAAGAGAGGGTTCACACTTCATTTTGTTGTATACTTTATGTCTCACTGACCAAAAATATCAGATCATTCACATGATCAAATCCAGTCTACCTCCACATGCTCGTTAACCTTGGAGCCACACATATATGTTGTTTCCTTCCACTTCTGATGTACTTGTATCCCACCCCTAGCAGAAGACCTGTCCCACATCCATACCAGGTACAATATCTTCCAACAAAAATTATTTTGCTTGTCTCCTTCCTTTGCCCACCTGCTGAGCCTTAAACTGGGGTTCAAATTACCCCCAGGAGCATCAGTCCTAAGATTAAAATAAAATTGTATCTGCTTGCCTCTTGACACTTTCATCACCTAGCCTTGTGTGACAACAGTGATGTGAGTTGCCCAAAGCCTGAAAAAAATCAAAAAGTAAATAAGCATCCATCCAGCCCCCTTCTTCCCTCCCCGGCCTTGGAGTCTTCATTAAAAAGGTCTTAGTTCACTTCCATATGAAGGAAATTGGCTCATTTGTGTGCTGTACTCTCTCTCCCTCTCTCCCTCTGCCTGACTTGCAAAGGAATTTGTTTGAAACATTTTTTTTCAGCACATTTCTGTTTATTTGTGTTTGCCCTGCAGAAATGCTAATGCAGGTTCATTGCATTAAACAGGCCTGACAACATCTGAGTGCATTCACATATGTGTAGGCTGAAAAACAGCCACATCCTGAGGAGGAAGGGGGCTGAGGAGGACATGTGTGTGTTTTGGGGTGTGTGTGTGTGTGTGCACATGGATGGGGGTAGGCTTCCAAGTGGTTGAGCTCAGGCTTTTGTGCCACATCTGCATTTTGCCCTGTTTGAGTGACAGGTGTACATGGATGCCACATCGGCTGCCAATATGTTATGAGACCATGGTAACAATCGCTCATCTCTGGGGAGCTATGTTGCCTCGTTCCTCACTATCAGACATGAAAGAAATAATTTCAGGTGCCAGAAAAGGAACTGTGATAAAAGAAAACATTTCGGCTTTCATGGCACTGGAGTTTGCCCTGAGGCAACAGCTTTGATAAAAAAAAGTGTCTCTTTCTTTACATTCACAATTAATCCATGATTATCTACAAGCAATCCTTTGGCCTATAGGATACTGACAGAAAAATTGTTTTGTTTTGGTTTTTTTGGTTTTTTTTAATTCCTTGCACATTTTACTTCTGTTTTTCCTGCTATATGCACCTATTGTATGACACAAATCTTCAAACCCTGAACCCTGCTGAAGCTAGAGACAGCTTTCCCACCCCCACTTTTGGAAGTTACGTAGATATCAGACATATCGGTATAGAATAGCTATTGTTAGCTGAAGTATTAACATATAATGTTTCTTCAGTTGTATATTTAAGAAAGATATGAAAGAGGGCTATTATACCACAAGGAAAGGTGAACAATCCCTCTTTTTTGCAGTGTTCTGTATCATCAGCCAGAAGAAAATTTTGGTGTATTTTTTAAGAGCAAAACAATGAGCTTCATTCAGGAGGCAATATTATTTCTCTCTGCATGAGTTCACTTTCACTTGATATTGGTTGGATTCAATGTTTATCATGTACATCTGATATTGATAAGACCATGCCGTCACTGTTGAGGTCAGGTTCTTCCCAAGGGACACACAAGGTCACAGCATAAAACAAATAGCACTAGAGTTTCAACCCAAGCAACCTCAACCTTTCCTTGGTTCTCCTTGAGCACTCAGGGCTCACAGCCTACTCCACAAGAATATCTTCACTGTCCAACCTTGTAAGGGAGACTTACAGTCCCATCACCCAGGAGTTATTCCCCTCCTACCAGTCTGGGCATCTTGTTCTCACAAGAGGAAAGAGGAATCCTGGGTGCCTAAGCACAGATGCCTCTGTACAAATACATGTATACATATATATATGTATGTATACCTACATGTATAGCTGGACTGAGTGTCCAGCTGCTCTGCTTGCAGATGACAGCATGGAATAGCATGTCCCACCTCATCTTGGGGAGTGCCTGGACCTCCCAGACCATGCATATTCCTTGGGCACCCTGAAGTGCCTGACATGAAGGAGGTCCAAAACCGCACAGGAAATGGCTGACCAGGAATTATCTTGGGCACAAACCATTGTGGCACAGATCCAGTACCTTCCCCTTCCCAGCCCTGGTGTTCCCATGTCCCAGACCACCCCTCTTGCCCCTTGCTCCTGACATTAAATGCCAGCATCAGCTGGTGCATGATCCCACATGGGCCATGCCCAGTGGTACCACCTCAGAACCAAGTTCTGTTCTGTCCCATCAGGAAGAAAATATTGGAAATAAGGAGTGTCTTGTGTGTCAGTGCAGTCCTTTGGGGCATACAGAAAATTGATGTCTCTGGAGCCAACCCTGGTGGCAAAGAGCCTGCAGAGCTATGGCATGCCACACTGCTATCTTCCTGTGGTGAGGAAGCCTCCATATCATCTGAATTGTCTAGCAAATCTGCCAGTCATTTTGCATACAAAGCCGATAAATTATATACTAAAAGAATGTCCCCTTAATACCTCCAGAGAATATATCCTTTTGTGTTTAGAAGAATACATTAGCTTCTCTCCAATGACAAGCATAAAAGCCATAAAGTAAAAAATACAGCTCAATTGACAAGACAGGGCTCATCCAACAAGTTGTGTGGCCTGGGACAAAACTGTCCATGCAGAAAGTGAGAAGGTTTTTCCTAGGGTTTTTTTTTCTCCTTTCTTTCTCTTCAACTCAAGAGACTCTTACTTCTACTCCACGGACAACTTTAAAAAAACCCAACAGTCCATGGACTTCTATTTTTTTCATAATTCACAGATTTCAGGTGTTTCGGGTTCTAATTGAATAGCTGGAGGTGCTGAGAATCAAAATAACAGAGTGATCAATCAAGATGTATAGGGATATTTAAATGCCTAATTGCTTATTCACTGTGATAAGACACCCATCATGGACCTAGCTTTATACACATTCACTTGAACATCCCAAAGGGATAAAAACTTTACATATACACACCTTCACATCTCTTTGCCTCGGTTTCTTTTCAGAAATGTAGCAATGTTTTGTGGTATCTGAAAACACATATAAAGCTCTCTGAGGAAAAACAACAGGAATTGATTTAAAGAGAATGCTTAACATGACATAGCCATCACTAATAATGAGATTTCAGATTTCTCTTTTCATTCATCTCAGTCATGGCTGACTTCCTGAGCTCCACCCAACCTTCAGACTGTATACTGGTGACTCTTTTGATTGTGACACAGTGTGTTTATTATTTATGTTACTTATTTCAGGTCTTTCTAAAGGGTACAAAGACATAGCATGTTTTCTCCTAGACCAGATTAACTTTAGCAAAAACTGTGTACCTACAGAGCCCATTAATGAAGTGGTTTACACAAAAAATTTAATTAAAACCTGGTGAAATTACATGGGTCTGAGCTCTTCAGCTACCACAGTTGTAGAAACTCTGTTTCCATTTCCCATTTTTCTCCACTTAGATCTATCTGTCCATATGGATGGCTGTCCCTTTTTGCCTATCACTTTCTCTCTTTTTTATCTTATTTTTCCATCAACATGCATCACATCATTACTGTCTTCCAACTAACCAACCAGCAATATTTTCAATGGTGTTCTGATTAGTGAAAAGGAGTAAAAACAATCTGAAGGATAATAATAAGCAGACTGAAGAGATAAAGGAATTATCAGGGAGCAAAGCCCTAACACGGTACTGCTAAGTTACTTACTCATTGCTCCCCACCTCTAACAAGCAGTTGCATAAAGCTAGATAGCATTTCTTCTCAAACAAAGCTAAGGGGAAAAAAACAAAAGCAAGGCTTCTGTGTGTATGTTGGTACGTGTTTCAGGGGAAAAAAAATCAGGACATTGTGAGCAAACTGGCTCTGCAACGGATCGACAAGGGTTTATTATTCTGAGCAGCACTCAATCAAATGTGGCCCCTATGAACAGAGAGTAATGTTGGCGAATCATCCTGGGGGCTTTTTTTCTGTGTGTGAGTGGTATCCATCTGTCAGCTGTCAGTGCCAGTGAGAGATATACAGAGCTGTCACTTCTTGTCAGCCAGCATTTGTGAGGCCTTTTGCAGCTGCTGCACAACACATACTGTCCTTATTGAAGGCCAGTAAGGAGTCTTGGAGAAGATTCTGCTGGGCAGGGTGAAAAGGGGAAGAGAGATGTCAAGACCATTCTAGAAGAACAGACTTGACCCATCAAAGAATTTTAACTTCACTTTCAAAATCCTATTCTTTTCTGAATATTAATGATAATAAAAGGCAGATGGAGAGCTGAGGTAGTGGTACAGCTATATGCTCTGCATTTCGAGATTCAAGGCAAGTCTTGCACTCCCTTTGGTACCTTTGGAATCTGTAATAATAAACATGGTGGGATGCAGGTGGAGATGCATTCCAAAGAGTCCAGTGCTGTATCCTGAATGAAATGAGAAGGGGGACAAATAGTTATCCCTCCAGTGGAAAAAAATCCATCCGCAAGTCTCCATATATACATACATAAATACATACATACATATATATATATATACACACTCAAACAAGATAGAATGTGTGTGAAAAGTTTCTCAAATGCATGCCCACACATTTTAGAAGTGTTGGAGCTGTGCTGGGCTTCTGCTGAATTTAGGGCTAAACCCAAACTAAAGTTCCAAGTCACTGAAATCTTGCCAACTGTTTTTTTTCAAAATGTTGGCACCAAATGTTGAAAAATCTCATGAGATCAGCTGTTCTTCTGAGCTCTCCTCCATCATGGGATGTATCAGATTCGGCTCCATCAAATAAGAGGCCTTTTTGATTTCTGATCTGCTGCAGATTTATAGCATTGATAAGGACCAAAATTTTTGCATCCAGCCTGTTTGATCACACATATTATCAATCACAGATGGAACTGAAACACTGTTTTTAATTAAAGGACCCTGATTTTAAAATATTATTACAGAATTGTAGAGTATTACTGTAAATATGTAGGTATGTCAAATTGTTTGTTTTGCATCATTAAAAAAGAGTAATTGTTTACATTTACAACAAATGTTTTGTTTTGCTTTATATGTTTACAGCAGTCTTCACAACAAAGCTAAACTAACAACGTCGAAGTGCAAGGTGGCAGCCTTTGGGGGAACAAAGCTATGTGGAGCTGGGAAGTGCTAAATTCTACTCTTTGCTTTGCCACTGACTCTCCAAGTTGCTTCAAGCTGGCCATGTCAGTTCTTGACCTGCTTCCCATTTGCTGATACCATTTAATTACCAGTTGCACAAGGGCATCAAGTTGATCAATCTTTCAACCAACCTTTGAGCTTATAAAACTCTCTAACAGGTGCAAAGCTCTCCTGAGTATAGCACTAAACCAAATTGTATGATACCGGGTGTGTGTTCATAGTGAAAAGCCAGAAAACTAACCCTAGTTCTGCACCAATAATTTTACAAAGATGGGAGATGAAGTGATGTTAACAATTGGCAGACTTCCATGAAGCTTTGGACATGGATATGCCATCATAAGCCATCACTTAAGGATAACATCTCATCCTACAGAATTTTTTTTTAGAAGTCACCTTGCCCTCCTAATGAGACCTTTTCAAGAAATTAAGAAATTTATGTAAAAAATACAGTCAAGGATATTATAACAATTTTGTAAAGTATATAAATCAATGAGGTCCCGAACAGGCTAGGCTTTGTACATGGTACATAGCACCAAAAATGTAATAGCAATAGCTGTAATTTTATAATTAGCTAGTAGTATTATGTTAAAAAAAACCAGAAATAATTAATTTAAATTGTTTTATATGCTTATGTTACATGCAAATGAAATTTTAAATCCTGCCGAATTCTAGAAAATAGTCAATCTGGATAATTATATTGCTTGGTATTTTTACCAGGGTGACTGGGTTTCTCAGGCAGATTGCTATTGTTAAGTGCAAGCAGCAAGCACTTCGCTATTCATTGTGAGCCTCTAGAATTTTTTTTTTTATTTAAAAGATGCAAAAAAGATTTATAATTTAGCTTAGGGTTGCTTGAAAGCCTGCTCTGTTTGGTTACCAGTTTCAAACACATATGGTATAACTCATATTGCTGCAAGTAAAACAAGACTGACTGTTGAATGAACATAACACTGTAATAGCAGAATGTCTGCATTTAGCCCTTTTAACTCAGATCTGCTCACAAGCCAAAATCAAATGGGAAACAATTAGTGCCTGTCAGAAAATTATTTCTCCCTTCCCCCTGAGAAAATCCAAAAATGGAAAAGAAAAAGAAGAAAATTTCAGCTGAAAAGTATTAATTTTGTTGTGGAGATGCTGTTCCAAAGGCTCATGGGAATTGTAGTTCCTGTGCTTCATGACCCAATTCCTTTTCAATGACTTAATCTCTTATCAAACTGCCTCTTGCCCTTAGTCTCCCTTCTCCCTGCACCCTTCCATGAATAGTTTTGTCATATCATTGAGGATCCCACCATTTGTACCCTAGGAGATACAGGAAACTCTGTGCCAGGGACCCCATCCATAAATAACCAGGGGCATTTTTGGCTCTGAACAACTTCTGCTAAGCCCTTGTGACAAAGTTCTAAAGTTTGGAAAATTTTTTGATTTTGAAGAGAAGTCACAGACACAATTTTCCTCTCTGAGTCCAAAGCTTATTGTGTCGCAGGCTTATAAGGCTCTGCATACTCCTCAATTTCATTTTCCATGTAGAATTTATAAATGTAGCTACAGACTGAAGACTCCCTTGGGATGAACCTCTTCAATAAAGAGGATTTGGTAAATGATATAGAAACCATACTGTGAAAGTATGGTATACCTGAAAGGTTTCAGCATTTCTTGTGAAAGCTATAAAAGCACAAGATGTCTAGAGTCATAGAAGTCGTATCCTCATGAGCTCTCTGGAAATGTGCTGACAGCCTTTGTCCACCAAACAAAACCTGCTGGATTATCATAAAGTACATTAAAAGTAGCATTTTTTTCTGGGGAAGAACAAAAGAAGTACACTGCTTCAGAATCACAGATATTCAGGTAGGGGTGGTGCAGGGAACATGATGGGTCTTAATGTGATGAGAAAGAATAATAGTAGATTTTTTCATAAACTTACCTTATTCTTGGGTCTGGAAAATGGCAAGCCTGAAGAAAGTCGGGATTGAGCCAGAGAGGCTTGTTTACAGCAATTTGCTGCCTAACATCTCTTTTGGAAATTCTGGTGGAAACAAAGACACTCTGGTTTTCCTGTGTTGCAATCAAAAGAGCATGGTGGTCCCAGTAAAATACAGCTACTATCTGTTTATCTGTTAGTGCAGATTTACATATCCCATACCTCTCTAAACCAGACTGAGAGGATATCATACCCTTTTCAGTCCCCAAATGTTGTTTTAATTTTCAAATTGTATGACTCTGCTCCCTCGGTATTTTGTGTAGTTGTTAATTTACTATTGGGCATTTCCCCAGCCTGCCTACAACATCTAAACTTAAAGAATGGGTGTTTGCTGTCTTTGCTGATCCTGACTGCTTTTCCCTTCCCACTCAGTTGGACTTCTCCTTTGGCTTCCCAGTAGTTGGGTCAGCAGAAAGCACGGACAAAAAAAAACAACCCTCCAAATGGTTGTGTGGGGCATTAGACTGACATGGTGTAGAGAAAACAAACCAAGAGAGAGAAATATGGTGTAGTCCCAAACAAGAGAGACACACCTCACAAGAGTGGCCATGGTTCTATGTTTAGACCACAGAAGCTCAGCTGTTGAGACATCAAGACACCTGGTCCCACCATTCTTTGCAGATATCGTTTGGTGTCCCTGCTATTCCAGTCATGAGAAAAGGTTGGAAGTAGGTGTGGAGGTTGTGAACTCTTGCACATCTCATTTTCTGACTGGTAGAGCTGCACAGCCTCAGCAAAATCAGGCAACAATGGTTAGCATAGTTAGAAGAGTGCAAGTCCTGAATAACTTGTCTGGCCTTGGCAACCAGGGCTTCAGAGGATAGTGTGGAAACACTGTTCCCTCTCAGTTCACCACTGTGAAATATTTTGTTATCCTTGTTGAAGACAGAATCAGGCAACCTGCAAGAAACCAGAGTAATACAACAATTTCAATGCATATTGATGACAACATGTAGGTCACTGAGATCAGAGGTAAAAGCAGTGACATCAGGTATTAAACAGGATCACAACAGAAGAAATAAACTAAACTATTTAATCAGAAATTTGGGACCAGCAATATTAGCTTTCTGTTGCTCACAGTAACAGTTTGGTTTTCCAGCCTCACCCATCTAACACAAGTAGGTGAAGAGCCACCATGGGAGCTCAGTGAGGAACAGCCCTGGTGAGAAGCTGTGGGGACACCAGGGGATAATTACAGGACAATGACAGAGAGCCAACATACAAGTCTGATTGACAGTGCCAGCAGCTAAGAGAACCGCTGCTTCTGGCAGTATTTTCCTGAAGGTAACACTATCTAGTGAAGAGTCACAGATTTCCTCATCACTTGCTGATAACATTGGAAAAAAACAGAGAGGAGATGATGTACCTTGTGGCTTTTAGATACCAACAGAAGATAAAGGGAGAACAGGCAACAGGAACCTGTGTGTAAGACTGTGCTGATGTGTATCAAGATACACAAATACTCACAGTTTAGTGGGATTGACCCCAGCGAGTGGGAAAATGGGCAGAATTTACAAATGGAAAATAAGGATGCCTACTTCAGACACCTCAAAACAGGGACAAGCAGCACTATTTGTATTATATGCCACCATTTATTATTCAGCATTGCTTAACTCTTGGCTTTATAGAAGAGTTTCCAGTTGCACTAATAAACTTCAGTCACAGTAGCTGACATTTTCCATACCTCAGGTTCAGTCCTTATGGAATATTGCAGCCAAAATGTGGAGCAACTATTTCTAAGTGTTAGGTGGTTGTGCTTATAGGTTGATAATCACCCAGCTCCATCCTTTGCGTTGCAGAGTTGATGATGAGGTTCAGTCATGTGTGTGTCTGTCAGCTTGAGACTTGTATATGCATTCATGCCATCTAGAATCTGATATTGATATAACACTTGATATTATGTGGCAGTTTAAAGGCTTTCTTTGGCTGCAGTTTGAGACTGACAAAGTCACTAATACTCCTTGAAGGCCACACCAAGTTAGTCACAGGCCAACACCTCATCAACAATTTTGTTGATGCAACTCTAATAAGAAAAGCCTAACAAAGAGATAAAGGATTTTTTATAATCTGCCATATTTATAGTCTTATATGTCTTTGTTTTTAAATCACTGGTTGCGTTGAGATAGTTGTGGAAGGGAAAAAATATTAACATAAATTTGAAAATTCCCTCTAAATCATTGAAGATAGCTCTTCCATGAAGTAAAAATGTTTTGTGAAGATCAGTAAGTGAAAGGTTAAATTTGTTATAAGCGTGCTTCAGTTATCAAGAAACAACTACTAAAACCCAGGAAATTCAGACTTAAGGTTAAACTTAAAAGGAACTTGAGACAGATGTTAGGCTATGACTTCAAGGAATAGTGTTAGTAAGATTTATTGGGTCAAATTCATCCGATTCAAACCTAGTATAAGCCAATGGAGTTTTTAAAGTTAGTGATAAGGAACCACTGCTACATTGGATAGATAAGAAACTCTGACTTTTGGTTTTCTTGGGTTGTCCAAATAGACTGACATAAACTGGCCTGGATATCTTAATCAGTAGCTTTTATCACTGTAGAAATTTAGATTCCTTTTTTCTTTATTTTTCCACCCTTTTAAAAGGATGGCTTTTGGCTCTTTTGATCATACATTGGGCACTGCTTCATTTTATCATTTTAAGGTATTTTTTCTTTATATGCTTTTCCTGATTTTCTTCCTTCCACTGTAAAACACCCTTTAATTATTATTTTTCCCTGCTGTGAATATGTTACTACATGAAAGCAGAAGCAAAGTACAAGGATGCCCAGTCCTTTGTCTAGGAACACTCACTTCCAGATCCTCTCTGTTCTGAAGCCTCATGTAGTTGTTCAGTTCTAGTACACAGTCCCATGGAAGTCATCTACACCTTTTTGACATTCAAATCCATAGTGTAAGTGAATAGGAAATAGTGAACAGATGAGTGTAGAGTGAGCAAAGGCAAGAGAAATCCTTGCTTATTTGGAGGCCATCTGAAGAGTCTTGCTGAGTCTTTTATAACACTTTTGCTATTTTTTAATTCTTTTCCAAGAGTCTGGAGAAAAATGCAGATACTAAAAAAGAAAAAAAAAAAAAGAGAGAGAGAGAAAAAGTGGGAAATAAAGTATACATATCAACTTAACTTCACTTGAAGCATATCTGAACAGCTGTCTCCCACATGAAGTGTTATTCTTCTTAGTGATTACCAAAAAGAGAAAGCAAAGCCAGTGGTTAATGTATGTAGCATTCTAGATTTCCCTGGCCCCTACAGCAGAACAAAGAAATAAAAAGGGGGGGGGGGGGGGGAAGCTGCCCCAAAGCAGGTTGGTTACTTGCTAACAGAAGTGTCAGGAATTTTTCCTGACATAGCCACTTTGAACAGTACAGAAGTAAAAACAGTGAAACACAGGACAAGAAAGATCAAAACGTGTCTATATCCCCAGGATCTTCCTCCCTTTCCTTTACCAACAACCGCAGGATATGAATCACATGCACCAGGGCCACCAAGCCCTAACAGCTGATCTCTGCTCTGTTTCCCTGGGAAAGGAGACACTCTTTTCAACTTCTCTGTCAACATGTCACGGGGGAAAGGAAAGCTATGCAAGAATCAAGTCAGAGCTTTCCCAGTGATGAAGCTTTTTTACAAAAAGCAAATGTTTTCCTTTGAATTATTACCATCTGAGTTATTTCCATGTTGCAGCTGAAGGCCAGTAGTTTGCAAGTGCAAATACTTAGGGGGAGGAATAGGGGGAGAGGGATTGCTTCAATTTTTGCCAGTGTGTAAATCTTGTTTTCTGCTGGCTGCAGTTGCCCTGATGAACTGGGACTCAGTGAAGGCCCCACTGTTTCATGACATGAATATGATTTTGGAGTCAATAATGTAAATGCTTTATTTTATTCAATACAAGGAAGGCACAAGAGCAAATAGTCTCATTTACTGTCAAGGTGATGTTTAAAATAGCGATTAGATGTGCATCTACCCAAAGCTCCAAGCCCCAAAAGGTCCATGCATGTGTGTCTACTGACTAGGTCTTTCCATTGAAAAAGCTGAGAACATACACAACTCTCCCTGGACTCATCAACTGTAATGCTTTTGGCACAGTTCTTCATCACCCCATCCTCTTCTGTCTCTTTGTTTTTTCCATTGTCTGCCCATATCATCTGATCCTGTAAATATATGAAACTAACTACACTGCATGATTAAAAACAGGAGTACTTTCTCTTGCAGTAAGTAAGGTTAATCATGCTCAGAAATGGGCTCTTAATACAGCATCCCAAATATCTTCCTAGAAAATGTCCTATGGGCCCTAATTATCTCTCTCCAAGTAAAAAGGATTGAGTCCAGAGTTTTAAATATCTGCTTAGTTTTCAACTGGATTTTGCTGGTGTTTTAAATAAGCATGCTCATTAGCATCTGTCAGCTGCCCAGACTTATTATTTCATTGCTATGTGTTGGTTTGACTTTATTAAGACCTACAAGCCTTGATCCTGCCTGAAAGACAGAGTCCAGAGCAGCTCTGCCACAGCAGTTACAGTAATCTGAGCCGGCTACGTTAGTGCCCACAAACGTGTGAAACCTGCCGCCCTGCCCTGAAGAAGGTTTTCACCTGCAGATTTTTTCCTTTCCTACGTCTTGTGATGAGCCCACAGCTTCAGACTGTTAAAGTACAGTGCCAAAACATTCCCTTTTTTCCAGCTTTTGATGGAAGTTGCCTGTTTCTTTCTTTAGCTTAAAAGGAAGAACAGATTCATGGGATCTGGAGAAGCAGCTTAGTATATCTAACAATAAGACAAATCAACCAACCAAGCAGCGTATTTGTCTTTCCCTTCCTTCTTCCCTCCTCAACCCTTCCTCCCTTCCTCCCAAACAAGAAATGCTAGTATGCTGTGTAATGTAGGAACAGTTTGGTATGTTCCTTGCCCACCATGGAGCTGAGGATTGCTTGGGAGTATGGTGTAATTGCTTCTAGAGCTGCTCTCAGCACAGTAGCTTCAGGAAATTCACAAATAGTTTTTGGTCACGGTTTTATACTTTTTAAATACATTTTTCCAAAGGATTGCTTGTGGGAAAGGGTGACAGACTAGTGAGTGAAGGAACTATACTTGGGCCTTCCAGGTGACTATGCAATGGAAATGCACCCCTAAGAAAAGCTTGCAGAGTATGAGATCTTTCCTTTTAGATCTTGATAAAACATTCTTTTCCTTTCAAATTCTTATAAAACTTCACGAACCCAAACGATTTCAGAGTGCCTTCCATGGACATGCAAAAAACCTCTGGCTAATTCAGTGCTTTCTTTGCCAATATTTTTCCCATTCTTACGTTCTCTGCTCCAGAGGGAGCTTTTCATTTTCCATCCAGGTTGCTGTCAAACATTATTACGATGCTTTTCAGTCCAGTTCTTGTCTCCCAAAACTTTGGGGTATGCTCATATTCTGGAGATGGAACATCATCCTGGACTGCACCCAGCCGATGGAGGCCTGAGACACAGCTGAGGGGTATCAGGTAGTGTGTGACCCAATGGAGCATGCAGGAAGCCAGATGCTGTTGGGCAACAAGAGGTGCCTGATACTAGGGCCAGTCTGCAGCTTTGCCTTTCCTGCAGCCTGCCCAAAGTTGCCTGTGAAGGTGAGACAAACTCTTCTCTGGCAATCAGGAAGCAAAAGGGTCCAGACCATGTTTTGTGCCAAGGTAGGGCTGAAGAGGTAATTTCTGTTTCCTCACAAGAGGTAAAAGCTGCTCCCTATCCTCTACAAAGGCTTAGCTACAATTTAACCCCACATCTTTCCCTGAGTGACAAATACCCACCAGGACTGATGAGCTAATTCCAGCCTGAGAAGAATTAGCATCCATGTACTTAAGAAAGAAATGCTGAAGCAACAACCTGCTATGCCACTTGGCCTGGGACAATGAGACATCAATAATCTCCTATTTTAAGTCCCTTCACCTAGCAATGTTTGCAAGCACTGTCCATTAGCTATCCTCCAGCCCCCCAGTGCCACCTCTAGAAATGAAGAAGTAAAATTCAGTTTGAGATCACACTTACTCCTGCATCCAAATCCATCACATATTATAGCCTCTCATGTTAGCACAAACATCCTTTAGAATGAAACTTTCCTATTACCATTTCCATTACAGAATCATTTCATCTGTAATAATTTTCCATCAGAGGCTGGAGAGGAGTCTGCTGCAGCTTTACCTGCTGTTCATACCAGGCACGATTGAGAGATATCATTTTTCTTTGTGTTTGAAACCAACAGGAGGAGGAAAAGGGTCTATAAATACAGGCGATCAAGAGTATTTTACATCTAGCAGTACGCTGTGAAGCCCACCTGTAACAAAACAGGAGAGCAGAAGGAGGAGGGGGGGGCACGATGGGACATGAGATTTAAGAAAAATCGTAGCAAAATTAATCCTTCAGGCTGAACCGCCTCTGTGGAGCACAGCTATACGGTCCTGCCGACTCGAAGGGCCATTATTCAAGGGTTAAATGTCACTCAAATCAACCTCATTATGAACTGAGGGATGAGGAGGGGCTCCGGGGAGACACTGCTTTCTTATGCATTTCCAATTGAGCCGCTCTGGCCTGGAGATGACCCGCCGCACGATTTTTAAATTATCTCTGTGCGCGCTCTGCTTGTTTTGGAAATGCTCTAAATAAAAATAATGGACTGTCTTTTAATAAGTCTCATTGTGAAGATTCCACATATCAAACAACGCAGCGCAGCTTGGAGGCAAGCGACGGGCATGTGTGATCTAGCTGGAAGAGAGACAAATGGTGATGGGAGCAACTCCATCTAGGGACCGCTGACAAGAAAATGGCATTCGCAAACTGACACATCTGTCAGGGTGGAGAATATTGGCACCTGTCACGCAATTTCAGTCATGACTTTTAATAAAGCTGCTTTCCCTTAGGTAAAATTGGAACTTGACTGTAATATTAGCTGCAAGCACGTCTTGTTTTCCCCTTCAGAGCTCTTTTGTACGTGAGACGTTTCAAATGAATCTTAAAGCTGAAGTAATGATGTTTACTACTTCTTTCCTTCCACCACCCCCCCTGCCCCCCCCACCCCTTCCCTTTCCAAGTCTGGATTTGAAAGAGATGTTGTGCTGAGGTTTTTTTCTTTTTTTCTTTGCAAAATGTCTCCCCTTCATCCACCACCACCAGATTTTGTTGTATGTGAGTGTGTGTGCGCGCGCGTGTGTGTAGCGCTTTTTCTCTATCACTCTCTCTTTTTTTTTTTTGCCTTTCCTCCTCCTTTTCAGCTGGGCTGTTGTTTGAGTGAATTTAGCCTGGGGAAGCATGTATATCATAAAAACTGGGTTGGGATTTGTTGGCTGTCAGTCAATAAATCAGTCAGAGTTTAATTACCAGGCATGTGATGGGAAGCGGTGACAGGCACCAGGTCTGTTGGATAGCATTTCTTATGGGGCAGCCGCTACTAAAAACAAAAAGTTAGAGAGTATGTGTGCGTGAGGAGATGCCGGATGGGAAGGAGGGGGAGAGATGGAAGAAAGGAGGGGGAGAAGTGGAGAAGGAGGAAAGGGGGAAAGGAAAAGTTGAGGAGTCCTGCAGCTGGAATCTACTGTTATGAGGGGGAAAAAAAATTTTTTTTTTTTTGGTGTTCTTAAAACAAAGGCTTTGAGCGTCTGTTTCAGGACAGAAAAATAAGGTTTTGAACTGAAGCGTTCCCATGTTTTGCTTGAAATATGTCAGCATGTTCTGAGTGTCGCCTGATGCCTCTATTAACTTATGCTGCACTCAAGTGCACTCCTTTGTTTAACACTTGCAAACATTTTATCAGAAATATTTTTTTAAAAGGAAAGAAAATAACTAAGGTTGAGAGAACACATCAGGGAGATGGGGCTGGAAGGAGCTGGAGAACTATTGCATTACAAAATGACATAATGTGTTAAAGGACCTTTCACAAAGTGCGAGTAAAGTTTTTTAATAAAATATGAAGGTTATATAACATTCCCAATGCAAAAATCAATAACTTTTTTTTCTTTTCTTTTTTTTTCTTTTCCCCTCCTTCTTCCCCCTTTTTGGAGGTTTTCCAGGATGTCTGACCATGGAAATCATGTACAGTTTTTTTTTCAAAGGCAATTCATACTTGACATGGTTTTTATTTTTGACTAGTGATGAGAGATGTCATCTTCTTCCTGTCAGATGCCATGAAGCATTATGTGGAGATACCGCAGGATGTTTTGACTGAAAAGATGCTCTATTTTCTTTTAACTATACTCCTGTGGTGTGTCTCAGTGTGTGTTTCAGAAATCTTTTGTCCACTTTAAGGCATTATGGGTAATGGACACAAAAGTCTCTGGCTTGAGGTAGTGTAGCTGCTCCTCTCCTGGCAAAGCATTTGTCCGTGAGCGCAAGGGAGCACAAGGGATTTGTGAGAAGAGGAGGAAAATGTCCGGCAGAAGAAGAGCTACATGTGGACTTGAGCTGGTGAAAACTTAGCTGAAAAAATGTAATGGTTCAAATTTCACAGAAATGTCTCCACACAAAAATATGTCAGGTTGAATAGGGAACTTTGCTTTATTTAGAAAACTGGTTTAAAGGGTGCCTTTATTCAAAAATAAGAAAAAAAGCAATCTGTTTTGTCCAGTTAGGTGGACTCCTGTGCCAACAGTCTGTTTATCTCCTTGTCAGTTTGCTCCACAGCTGCCTCTGTGACTTCATCTATGGAACTCTGGATGCCCAGCAAGCCCTCACAGTGTTCATCCACAGGACCTCTTCCCATCTACACTTTTAATTGTTCCTCTCATGTCCAGACAGCTGTATGTAAACTTCCTATCATTCTCCCCCTACCCTCTGTTGCTGCTTTTAGATGGCGAACTCCTTGGAGCAAAAATCTTCCTACTGGAATGCTTCACAAGCTCCTTGAGTACTGTGGGGACCACTGTAAGTGTGTAACAGGAACTCTAGACCTTGCATTGAGGACATACTCAAACCCTGTGTGGTGCAGTATATAGGCCTGGGTTGCAGAAGCCATCTCTCCTTTGCATTCACAGATGGAAAGGTTGGAGGGGAAGAAAGTAAGTTGCAGGTGGGAGGGGATACAGTCACGTGAAGATCTGCATTCAATTAAAACTTCTGTGAATATCCCCCCTTTAATGATCTTTCCTCCCCCATTCCTTCCCTTTCTTCTGATTGTGGTCTGGAGATTTTGGAGCAGAGAAGTAGCACTGGGTTTATCAGTCTGAAAAGGCCTCAGCCCTAAACGTCTTGTGGATCTAAAGAAGAATTAATATACTTATATAAAACTTCTCCTCGGAGGTGCATGCTCCATTCCCTATCTCTGCCCCAGCTATTTTCTAAGTCCCAGATCAGATTTTCTCCCTGACTACTGGAAGGTCCCGTGATGTCCTGACAAAGTTAGTTTGTCTAGCATCAGTAAAATATGATTAAATAGCACAATGGTTAAATACTTGCTAAGCAGACTCAATGGCAGTAGCAACACCTTATGGCTGGCAGGAATTCAGCTGGGTCCTGCAGGGCATCCCATCAGCTCCTGACATCAGGGATGCAATTTCATTTGTCCTGCATGGGATGGCTACCTAAATCTCAGTGCCATGTCCAGGGATGAAGAAAAAAAAAAAGTCAAAAGGGACTCTGGACCATGATGGTGCTGCATAAGGCTGGCCAGCCTCCGGGCCAGCCGCTCCCCAGCAGCAGTGCAGGATATCCTCTTGATTCCAGCGGTGTCTGGGAATCGGGGAATCAGGGAAGCAATTTTCTAACCCTTTTTAATCTCCTGCTACACACAGAAGCTACGTGGAAACCCATTGGGGTGGAAGCCTTAAGGCTGGCCTTAACTCAAAAACAAAAACAGGACACAAAGTGGATTGACTCTGAAGGTGTAAGTCAGAATCCACCTCCTGAATATCCATTCTGGCTATTAATGCAGTGTAACAATGTCAAATTACTGTAATCTTTGTCAGAGGTCAAACTACATTAGAACAGCAGCTCAATAGACATAGGATAAATACCTCTGATACTATAGAAAAGCTGCTTTTTTTGCTGATGATAATTTACTCTCAAGATTTGCCTCTGCCCAGCTGCTCTCCTCCTTGGGTGAGTCTGAGTGCCAGCCTCGACAGTGTGGAGTTCAGCTTCATCACAGACTCCCATGGAAGCACCGGTAGCGTCACTGTAGTCTTCACAGAATGAGCACCACTTGTTTTGGTTCATTTTACACCTCCCACCTTCAGCTTTGAGTTTTAGACTAAAACCTGTTCAATACAATTAACTTTTTACAAACTTTAAATCGCAATCCTGGATTTCCACAGAAAAATTGGGATGCCCAGGACTACTCAGTGTAAGTTTTGCTTACCAGAAAATCACCTATGCCTCCAAAATATCAGACAAAAACTTTACTTATGTAGAGCAACTCCTTAGCCGCCCAAGTCTGTGGAGCAAACCTACACTTTGTCATAAGGAGTGAGGAGGTTTGGGCATAGGAATCTGGTCAAAGTCTGCCCCTGTGAGAATGAAGAAACTTCCAAAATGTGAACAAGACACAGACTTTGTGGCAAAAATCAGGGCAGGTAAACCTTCTCTATTGCCTCATTTCACGGCAAATGCTGCTCTCTCTTCTTCTCAATAGCCCCAGGAAAATGCACTCCTGGCCCACTTTTTTCCTCTTTGCTTTGATACCTACTTGTCACATTCAAAGAAAAAGGAATGTGTGATACATCCTGTGCATGGTCGAAGACTTCTTTAAACCAGCTCCATCTTTGAGGTGTATCTTGCACAGCTCTGTGTGCTGAAGGACCCGAGCCCTGAAGTACTGGTGCTGAGAGGAGGGTAAGGGTCTCAGGTCTCATCTCCCAGATTTCCCTGTAACCGAGTGCATTAATTGATATTTATTTAGGGAAGTGTGTGATGGCCTCTAGTGGTGCACACTGTCGGTAAACACAGCAACATCGCAGCTTCTCTTCTCTGTTCTTTGAGTGGCACTGCAAGAAAAGTGCGCTGGATGTACTGACACCAGTATATTGTTACCGCATGAGTAACAAGACAGGCCAGTGACAGACGGGCCTGCTCCATTTATAGCACTCTCCTTCCCCTCTCCTCCGTGCTCCGAAGAGGAGGGTGCACAGCGCACACTGGGAGCAAGGGCAGAAACTGATATTTAGCAATGACACATTATGTACTACAGATTTCCTGTGAACACACCACTGTGTTCCTGTATCCAGCATCAGGGAATGACAACAGACTGACTTCATCACAGTTTTCTTTCCCTGATACCTACCAGGCACACACCATGCTCTGAAACAAAAGTCTTGTTTTGGTTCTTTTCTGCCGTGGGTTATTTTTTGCCTGCCCCCCCCCCCCCCTTTATCGTGGCATATTGATTGCATTATCAGATCAAGACTGCGACAGGAGAACCGAAACTCTGGGGCATCTCCTCCCAGTGATGAGGTGGACTGAACCTCAACAGCACAAACATGCTGAGGCTTCTTGCTGTGAGTGCAGCCTCTGCCATTACCACAGTGAACGTGATAGCCATTAACTAATCGTCATCAGAAAAAATATAGCGCTTTCTCCCTCCTCCACTGCGCACCGAGGCACATACCATATAAACATCATAAAGGACACAGTGAGAGAGAAAAAACACACTAGAGGCCATACTAAACCACATATAACCCTGATTTGAGAAGAGACTGTTATTCAAAGCAGTGAAAGCTTTCATATACTGTATGGCCAGAGAGTCAGATGTTTTCTCAACAGTTTCCTAAGCAATAATACATAGATAAAGAGGCTGGAATCTGCCATCCCCTTTATAACATATGCATGTCTATTTATGAAGACACTTAAGCATGGATTTAGTAAGTCCGAGACAAAGCTCTAGAGGCGGCTGTCTCTTTAAATCCGTCTCCTACCAAGTGAAATTTGTGGCCCTGATGAATGGCAGAGCAGAGTCATCCATAAAAGGGCAGAGGAAAATCACACTCATTTGCATACAGTAATTATTCTCTGAATCAGGCCACCTTTATTGCTGCCAGAAAATCTACTGTCAGCATCGCTCTATAGATCATGTTGGAAAAGCCAGCAGCTGAGGAACGGGGTGGTGGCTTGGGACCTGCCGGCCGGCACCCCGGCCCTGGACACCCCTGGCTGCTGCTGGGGCAGGCTGTGCTTTGCCTCCCTCCTCACCCCATGGCACCTCTGTGCCCATCTTCTTTCGGGTCGTGTACCAGGTGCGTTCAACTACCTAGTGAGAGGGTAAATGTTTGCACCCAGGTATTATGGAGGTGGGGGGGCTATGAGGGGAGCAACTCAGACCAGATAATTTTTTTTAACCTTTTTTTCTTTCCCACTCGATATCTTCTTTTTAAAAACAAAATAAAGTGGTAACATTGCACAGGCACGGCAGGATAACATCACCTTATCGGTATACTGCTGATGCTTATGCGCCTGTTTGTGTCTGTGTCTGTGAGTCCTGGAAGGGTAAAGAGAAGAGGTACCTGACTGGGATTTCAGCTGGCAGGAGCGGTAAGAGGGGAAGGAGCACAGTCAGGGCCTGCGCAGGGGAAAAACAACGGGAACCCTGAATCAGCACATGAGCAAAGATCAGCAGGGCCAGATCCTCATCACAGCATGAGTCTGTGGATCCTCTCTCAGGTCTTCTCTTGCTGTGATACAGCAGGCTGGCCACAAAACACAGAGTGGAAATAGAGCTTATTCGGGTACCCTCAGGTAGCTTCAGAAACAGCACCTTCCCATTCATGTCTGTCTCTCTACCTGCAGTTCTACCGAGGAACTGAAGTCTGTTAGAAGCTCCGTAGCAAGTATGTCTCTGGCATTAATCCAGTTGTGATCACACTTCTTGTGATACCAAAACTTGACATGCAGAAAACACGCGCTCCCAGTAATGAATCACGAAGATGAAAGCAGTTTGGAGCTGGAAGTGATAACAGCAGCTTTGGTGCCAGCGCTACAATTTGCCACGCTCTGGAGAAGGGCTCCCAGCTATCACCCTACACAAACGCTCTCCACCACTGAGACAGACAAGACCAGAAGATCGATTGTCCTCATTTTGCAGGACCTATCCACTGGCTTGGATATGTTTGCACAGCTGTGGGTGAGCATGATAAAATCTAAATTCATGTCTCCTGTTCCAGGGTGGCCTGGAAGTGACCTTAGGGAGTCAGTGTGGGCTTCTCATGAGGTTAGACCAAAGGACTTCCCAGAGAGGCGTTATCCTATATTCCACATACATGAAGGCATCATCACCAGTTCAGCAGTGTTTGGTGGAATATGGAGCCCTTCCTTGAAGGGACGCAGGTTTGTGAGCCACAAGGAAAGCCACAAGATGAGACTGAATCAAAAATCATGGGGTTCTGTGTGCAAACACCACAGCCTGCATCTTCTGTGCTAGGAGGACAGAGGCCAAAGGCCTGGGGAAAAAGTGATGACTTCCCAAACACTGTAGTAGGGTTGCTTGCATGTTATATTAGTAATATGTTTTGTCATTATCGTCAGTGATTGCTGCAAGAACTTGGTATGCGAAAATAGTACACTAGAAGTACACTAGAAACTTCAGTGAGTGAAAAGTGTTCTAAAATATGACCCAAATAAATCTGACCTCAATTCTGCTGTAGACAGAGAATTAGTTGATCAAAACTCTGTCTGACCCCACTGATCATCATTTTTACTTGGTTGACTGCAAGCATCCCTAAATTACATTATTTCTCTACTCCCACCACAATTAAAAGACAAACTCAGTATCTTTAATCTTAGTTCAATTTGTGACCTAACTTTGGGCTTCCAAACAGCCGCAAACAATCAAAAATCATTCTTCCACCACTTTTTAATTAAGCAGTGTTGTAAGCCAAAATGAAAACTTCATGATACAGCACAGTGGCTTTTCAGTGTTTCCTGCAGGTACTTCCAGCATTATCATACCATCCAGTTGTGGACTTACTGCGGAGCTGCTTAAGTAAGGGCAGTTTTTGACTGACCAGAGCTACTGAGCTTTTACAGATTTTGCTAGCAAACAGTGCTTTATGCTTTAGATCTACAGCAAAAGTTTCAGTCAAAGCAGGACCTCATTTTTTGCAAATAAGGTAGAGGTGATAGAAAGCCATTTTGAATGAGACAGTATTTGCTGTTCTCAGGTATACAAAAATTAGCATAAAAATGACTGTATCCTACCATAGCCTTATGAAGCTTCATTGGCCTATTTTAAACAGATCATACTTCACAGTCCTGTTTCCAAAGCAGACATCTGTCCACATCAAGTCCACGGTCACCATCATAGAATCACAGAATCACAGAATCTTAGGGGTTGGAAGGGACCTCAAGAGATCATCGGGTCCAACCCCCCTGCCAAAGCAGGCTCCCTATCTCATATTACATAGATAGGCGTCCAGACAAGACTTGAATATCTCCAGAGAAGGAGACTCCACCACCTCCCTGGGCAGCCTATTCCACTGCTCCGTCACCCTCACTGTGAAAAAGTTCTTCCGCATGTTGGTGCGGAACTTCCTGTGCTCCAGCTTACAGCCATTGCCCCTAGTCCTGCCCCCACAGACCACTGAAAAGGGGCTGGCCAATTCCCCCTGCAACCCATGCCTAAGATATTTATAAACACTAATTAGGTCCCCCCTAAGTCTTCTTTTCTCCAGGCTGAACAGACCCAGCTCACTCAGCCTTTCCTCTTAGGGGAGATGTTCCAGACCCCTAATCAACTTTGTCGCCCTAACTTCATAAAATATAACTAACTTTTTCCTTTGCCCTTCATCTGATTCCTCAAGAAGGGAACAGAGCATGCCACAGTGGGAGACCTAATGTCAAGCAAGTTGCTGCCACCCAGAACATGTCCTGCCACATGCATGAGATAGACTTTTCCCTCTCTGGGGCTGGCAACAGGGTATTTTGCACACATTAAACTACCTTAAAGAAGAACCAGAAGAAAAAGAAAGAGAAAGAAAAAAAAGAGAGGGAAAGGAAGTCAGCATTGCTGAACAGTGATACTCTGCCTTGCCTAAAGCTCTGTCAAAGTACCTGACCCCTGACAGATCTAAAGTAAAGTCATTTAAATGATGTAAGTGATATAATTTTTTTAAAGCAAGTGGCACCAGCTCGTGGCTTTGCTGTTTATTAGAGGACAAAACTGCCAATATTGGCTTGCTCAGATGAGCACTTATAAAACCACACCGATATATGTGTTTGCATTCCTCTTCAGCTAAAAATTTGTCAGAGAAGAAAGGCATTAAACCTGTCACCTCAGATAAAGATCAGATGTTTGATTTCAAACAGAAGAAAGCAAACACTCCACTATAAGGCTCCATTAACCCCTTGAGTACCCCACAGCAATTGCAGGATGGGACAGGCAGCCAGTGCTGCCCATGACACTTGCCACTACCTCACTGTTTCTTTCCCTCTTAGCTCGCTCTCCAGCATTTGCAAAGAACATTGGTGACCTGCAGAAAATGGGGCTGTTTGAAGCAGAAACCATGTTAGGTGTTTGTTTACAGACCTGGTGCCACTGCTGAGACCACCTTTCTAAAAGCTTATTTCCAGGCTACCTGAAAGGGAAGCCGTGCTCAGATCCTCTCCACAGAAGTGAGAGATGCAGGGTCTTCTAGAGATATCTCTGTTATTTCCCCAACAAGAAGAAGCTGCGCTTTTTGCCCGTACCCCTTTCCCCCTTATCTAGATGTCCATGCCACAGCTGTTGAAAACATTCACGTAGTGACATTACACCCTGAAATAAAATTCTGTGGCAAATCTACCTATTTTAATACCTGAAAGCAAGCTGAAACCTTCCCATAGCTAACTGGCTTGAGAGTGAAGTGAATAAACTTTACTGAAGGAAAAAAGAGATAAGGAGAAATAGCAGAAATCTACCTCCTACTTTGAAACACCTTCATGCATAAATCAGGGGTTAAATCAGAAAAGAGAGGGGTGTAATAAGAAGTGCTAATAAATATTTTCATCTGGAAAATCTGTGCTGTGCAAGACCACGAATGAAACTATGAGGCAAACTTTTATGGCCTCCAGTTCGAGGCAGATCGTGTGGAACATTTGGAGGCATGTGAGATCATGCCACACAAGTGTTTGCTATATTAATCAAACAGCACAATAGTTGCCTGGATACCCACATCATTTCATCAGCTGTGGTGGCCTGTTACCAGTTTTCAGAAAATGAAATGTGACCCCTGAGGACTGTAATTGGGTGAGTATAGTAATTTAGGAACGTTCAGGGGATCTGGAAAATCTGTCCAGCCAATTCACTTACAGCCAGCCATGGCAGAAGGGTATTTCAGCAACGAAGAATCACGCACAGTGCCTGTTGTCAGTGCTGATACCCAGTACCTTCCCTTTGCCTGTTTGCTGCTCGGTGCCAGTTACGATGAACTCCAGAGTCCTAATGAGCCTAGAGATAATTTTGTTTAACGAAGGATTAAGGCTGTGCCTTAGAATACTTGAAAAAAAAAAAGAGCACGGCGGGGGGAAGTAGGGGGAGGAATAAAAGCCAGTTCTGTGCTGGCAGAAACAACGGTGCATTTGCAATATAAACTCCTGTATCCTCTTACACAGAATGTTTGTTGTGATACAACTTGAAACATAAAGGGCAGTGATCTCATATTTTAGCGCAGGAGGCAAAAGCCCTTCGGGATTCATCCAAGCTTGTGGCATTTAGTTTAACCCAGTGTAACCTGATGCAGTTTTGAGGCAGGTAAACTCTGTGTGTTTTAATTACATCTGGGCTATGTAACCAGCCCAAAGTTCGGGTCAATAGAGTGATGAATTCTCTAGCCACGCAATTTTTAATACCATCTGGGCTGGTTATTAATTTTATTTATTTGTACTGTTAAAGACCTATATAATCTGTAGCTTTGATGGCTTTATTTCTAAAAGCTCAAAATGTTCACACACTTTAATCAATTCATTTTCTTGGGGTAAAAACCTTATTGTGTGCTGTTTTCATAATTTGTGCAGGGTGCAATTGTTTACAAATCTCTTATTTATTCTAACAGGTTATCAGGCTTCCTATTTCTGCGGCAGCAGATTGCATCAGATGCATGATGTAGGAATACTAAAGGGCAGAAGACGACCATATGCTCTATCATAGCCTGCCTTTTAATCCCTGAAATACCAAATCATCAGCTTAATCCTCCCAGTCTACTCAAGAGTGGTCTGTTATAACCCTGGAACCGGGATGGCGGACAAAAGGAGGCACAGAGCCAGAACTTCTGCTAATGTAAATCAGTGCACTTCCACTGACTTCAGCGATAACATCTTTGACACCAGCTGAGGTTATACCCCAGATTGTTCAGTTCAGTGGTGCCAAAAGAAAAGGTGGGCTTCTCAGAGCCTCTTTTCCAGGTCAAACACTGGTAGAGCATTATTCAGGGGTAAAACATACTGTCTGAATGGTTCCGAATACTGCTAGATATATATTGCGGTAATATGGTTATAAAAACTTAATATGCTTTTCTGTGGAAACCACCTCTAAGGTCTTTTCTAAACTCTTTCAGGCAGAGTGCATCCTCCATATTGTATGAAGACAGCAAAAGCAGCTATATTCCATGTTTTGATCAGTACTCATCGAAGATGCTTGCTTCAAGATGGTTTCGGACTGCTACTGTTCGGATTGTTAGGAGGCTTTTCAGTTGTTCCTTTGAGTGTTGCCACTCAGCTGGCAAATGCTCCAGCAAGCATGGCTGGACATATTAACTCTGCTGCCAGAAAGTACGTCTTTTTATGATAATTCCAGCTGCAGTCGATGTCCTGTTGCCATTCCCTTTGCACTGTACCCAGGAAATTTGTAGTTGGTAATCTTTGGGGTAGATGTCTTCTCTGAAGTTTTCAGTGATCATTGCAGATGTTCATTCGCTCTTCAACACGTGGTACTGTTCTCCAGAAGTGATCCTATCGCTCATGGCAGCATTTCGAACCATCTTAGGCTGATTCAGTGGGGCGGCTGTGTCTAGGAGTACTTAAAAATAAGTTGGTGTCTGGCTGTGGAGGCACTACAAGTGCAACTTTCCACTTTGAAATGCTGCTGCTTCTCATTCAAGGCTCGCCAATAGCATTCAAGTGGGAATTAAGCAGTGCGCTGATACCACGCACGAATAGCAGTGTGGCTGTGGGATGAGAACAGTTACATACCGGATGGATTTAAGATGACAACTTTGCCTGTAAAACAAACGGCTCTTGTCAAGAGACAGAAATCCATCATGAAGTGTCCATCTGATGACAGGTTGCCTAGCCTACCCATGACAGCAAACACAACTTTAAATAGTCTGTGACAGTGCTTTTTGAAGTTTCTTGGGTTTGTTTTATTTTAAAATGTTTTGGGAACATACTAATAAAAATTGCTTAATCTTTTTGCATGAAACATCTTGTTGGTGAGAAACAGCTGGGGAACAGAAAACCTGCCTCTTAAACTGATCTCGTAAATACGCTCAGATTCCATAGTGTATGTTATTTTATTGATATACCCTCATTCCAGAAGGCAGATTTCACTACAAGAAGCCTTTCTTACCCTTAAGAGAAAAAAAAGAAAAAAAACTGAAACAAGAAGATGGGTGCATAATACATGGCTCCTCTGAGGCAGACATGCCCATAGTTATTCAGAGGCTTCTGCAAAACAATATTTAGTATTCTCTGTACTGGTGAAGAAAAAGACTAAATTTGAAACATCTCTGTACTCCTGTGCACCAAGAACATTCCAGCCTTGATGCATGGGACTCCAAAAGTGAAGAAAATGTTATATAACAACAACCAAAAAATCCTAGAACCTACTGAAACCTGAGCTGATCAAATAAATACTTCTATTAATGTAGTGCCCAAAGCAAAAAAGCTAATACGCCGGTGATGGTGTAAAGGTGGGGAGGGAAGAAAAGCTATACTATCTTGTATTAGGAGTCAGGGGAAAAAAAAAAGAAAAAATCCTAATGATTTTGTGATTTAATTTTTTTCTTCTTTAGGCAAATTTCCAATGAAGAGACTATGGTCTTTAAAAATTTGCTTTTCTGACCCTCTATATTCATTTTAGCCAATGAATTACTTATGAACTGTTTGCTGAATGTGCTGGATATTTGTGAATCAATATTTGCACAGATAATTTGATCCCCTCCCAAGTCATACAGTATTATATTAGTGTCTTTATGCAAGACCTCCATGGAACAAGATAAATTAGAAATTGTTTCCTAAAAATGCTTGTAGGCAGAAAAAAAATCACCAGCTTGAATGTTTTCAAGAAAAAATGGCCACAGATTCATGAATCAAAAATGGCCACAGATTCTTGAATTTAAAAGACCTTTTGAAATATATTTTCCTTTATTTAGACATACGAGGTTGTCATCACAGTAGTTAGAAGTAGCAGTTCTTGGCGGGTTTATGTTGTGAAAACAGATTTCGAAGTCACCAAACTATGCGACCCAAAGCAAATTAAGGCTTCTTCCCACTTAAATTGTAAAATAGTATAATGTTGCAAATGCTAATTGGAAACTAGATTTTTGGATGCTCAATGTAAGCACTTTAATAGACCTGGTTTTCAAAATAATTACACTTTAAATTCAGATCCTTTGTAAAAACTCCAAGTTAGGTGTCGAAGTGTAAGGACATAGAAAAATACTATTAAATTCTGTAAATATTATCATTCAATCTTCTGGTCATCTATTAAGAGCAGCCTTTGTTTTCCATTTGTTTATGTAAGTGTATTTCTATATGTATGAGCATGTCCATCTGCCCATATTTGGTTTTGGAAGTTTATATAAAATTAATTTTGTGATTGACAGAATTTGGTTATCAGAAAAAGATGCTCAAATGGTTGCAGAGAGGTTCATGTGATGAGACTTTCCCACAAGGCTTTGTCAAAGGAAGAGCAACATTAAATATAGATACTACACATATAAAGACCAGAAAAGCTTCCTAAGTGGTGTCATCTGGGTCCTTGCTATTCTTATCAACAGGTATTAGAGTTCTGTATGTAAGTGTATTGATATTCATCTTAAAACCAGTTACATTTCTGATTAGTCTCTGTTCAGAGCCTCATCTCTCTCTGATGACTAGATATCTTGTGAAAAGGGCTATGTTTATTTATGCCTAGATTCATATTAATTTGTTCTTGTCTCGGCAGCTTTAACATATGTAGCTTTACCCTCTTTCGAGCAAGCATAGTAAATGTATTTGAGGGGGGCAGGATCAGGGCTACATCTTACTTTGATAAGACCTCAAAGTTTCCAAAAGTGCAATTACAAGAAGCTAATAACTCATTACATTTTCTAACCAAATTTTACATATAGAAAGTTGCAGGGAAATGGAGCAGGACAATGCAATGGTACCCTGCACTGCATGGGTAATGCAGAAACGCCTAAATGAATTAAAAATGATGTAATCATTAATGGACCAATGTGTCATTTGCTCAAACTAATCTGCCCTTCTTGAGGGCAAATAATCCCTTTCCTGTTGCCCACAAACTCCCTTTGTATGGGGGTGATGCCAGCAGACAATAAGGTCTGGTTGCCCACCTTGTTGGTTCCATAAGGCTATGCGAACATCCTTGAGTCAAGTAAGAGAGATGAGACCTCCATCCTGGCTCCATTCCAGTTGGCTCTCATTTTTGACATACATTGGTCTTCTGATGGATTTCTCAAAGCTCTCTCTTCATCTCCCTATCTTAACCACTGTGGTCTGTTCTTACATATTTTGCACTAAACTTCCTTAGTGTCTTGCCAGACTGCAGGATCATATACTAAAGAGAATTCCTTTGCTGTGCCCTGACAAATATCCTTCCACTTGGCCTGCAGCTGGAGCAACCCAGTCTCTTGGAAATCAGCTGGTCCTATCCTAATTCTCTATACCAGCCTTTCCAGGAGTTTGAGTGGAGTTCACCATTTCATATTGCTGACTCTTACTGCTTCACGGAAATCTGTTGAGTGCAAAGACAGAGCTATTTTCTTGTCATTTAGATGCACTCAGATCAAGCTAAAATACTCTCTGGCTTTCTTACTGCATCTTCTTCCAATGGCTTCTTTCACAAAAGCCTGGACTACCAGCAGACAGTGCAGGATTAACAATGAATAATGTAAATAAAAAGTATTTTAAATGTTATTGTAGCCAAATTTTTGGACATCAGAATTTAAGGAAATGTAAGTTGAGGAGGGAATTTGAAAACAAGAACTTTGTTTAAGCCTTTGGCAGTGGACAGCTCTTGGTGTGATGCTTTGACCAGACCAGTATCCTTCAGAGGATGATCTTCTACCTCAGTTCCGGCTGAAGTTTTTTGGCCATAACTGGTTGCAAATAGTTTCCTCTCTTTTCCAGATGTGGATGAATTACCAGAGAAGTGAATACACCACAGACCATAAAGTATTCCCCTCCCTTCCCTAGTGTCACCTCTGATGTGATCGGGCTAACTAATTCGCTCTGAACATCCATTATTACACTGATGAGGTCTGACTGGCTGCCCTTACTGATTGACAAGAAAAAATGAGCCTTCTGAATACGGTTCTAATCTATATTCCAGACAAAGAAAAAAAAAAACTCAAAAGGAAAAAATTAATTCTGTCTCTTTAAATCTCAGAAATTATGACAATTATGCCTCCAGGTTTTTAATTTTCAATTTACAGATGTGGTGAAGTACACTGAGTCACTTGACCTCTGTAAGAAGCAGTCTTGTCCTAGCGTCCTCATAGGTATCTGTGTCCATCTGGCAGAGATATTGTAATTCAAATCTCAAACTACGACTGACTGCTGAGCTGTGAGCCGTGCTTCTTTCATGCACCCTGTCATTTCCCCCTCCCTAACTTCAAAAGACTTAGAAAAAAGCAAAGGGAACAATATCATATGCCGAATTCTGTTTATGTGGCATGGCTTAGTCATCCTGATTTACATCACCCTGCCACCTAAACAGACCTATTCACAATGCATAGCTGTCACTCAGGGTGAACCTTAGATTACTGTTAATGTTTGCAAAGGGATGGTTATGCAACACTACACAACAGTACATCAAATACAGAGCCCAAGGCCAATAAAACTCAGTCCAAACTGACCTAAGGACTCTCAGACTTCTGCTCTGCATACTGATGTATCCAATCACAGTAGACACAAGAATACAAGTAACGTCATTAAAAAAAAACCAAACCAAACACCAACTTATTTTCACCCAGGCTGTCATTCTTCCCTCATGACTGTCAAATACACCATGTGCCCAACCTCTACAATAAGCAATCAGGGCAGGTTTTCTTGCAATTAGAAGAATGTTTCTTCTTTAATTTCTGTATGAAGTCACCATATCAATTTTACAGACAGAAAGGTTTGGAGCAGTGGAGTGAAGGACGGGAGATTTAATGAGTAATGAAGCATCAACAGAACAGCAGCTTACACCACAGATAGGAGACAAAAATGCAAATTTAAAAATCGAATTGATTATCATTTACCTGAAACCTTGGTCTGTTTTTCTATCACAATGCCATTAAGTTCCTCCCCAAATGAGCACAGCCAAGGGGATACAACGGATGGCCTGGACCAAACTGAGGTAGTTCCAGGGCTGAAAAACCCAAAGCTGACACAGAGGCAATGAGGCATGCCAGAAGGAGGCATGTATCCAAAGTTAAATTATCTCTTCATAGTGCCCAGAACTGTCCCTGGAAGCTGCTGGCACCAAGGAGCAGCCCACAGCCAGCTCTACCAAATGGGTCAGGACCTGTCTGGTATTCTTCGATCCTAAAGTCGTGTGAGTAAGCACATTTTCTATGGCTGGGCATCGGACAGGCTGTCACAGTTTTGTGTAGCTGGGTGCTGGGACAGAACGGGGGCTGCAGAAAATGGCTGCTGTAAGGAGCTGCTGGAATTCTCTGCAGGCCCCAGACTATTAACATCAGCCAATTCAAGGCCAAAGGTGCTGCTGACCAGGTCCAAGCCAATTGGAGATGGTCACAGCGCCTCTGTGAATCACACATAGGAGAAAAAACCTGCAGGCTGGTGCATTTTGCCACCAGAGAAGGGAGTGAGAAGATGTAATGAGCTGTGCAGGCACCAAGGCTGGGGAGGGCGGGGGAGGAGGCGCCCCAGGTGCCGGAGAGAAAGATGCCCCTGCAGCCCATGGTGGAGTGGGTGTCCCCCCGCAGCCCATGGAAAAGGCCGAGACCCCGCCTGTAGCCCATGGAGAGGCTCCACGCTGGATGGAGCAGGTGGAGACATAGAGAAGATGCTGCGACCCGTGTTGCAGCAAGCCCCTGCCAGCACTTGCAGCCCATGGAGAGAAACAGAGACACAGAGATGAGCAAGAGAGAGATTTGCGCTGGAACAAGTTTGCTGAGGGGAGGCTTGTGACCCCATGGATGACTGGGACTGAGAGACATTGTGATTTATTACTGCCCACCATAGCAGTGATCCTCAGCAGGGCAGCTGGTGAAGAGATAAAACTCTGTGGGAAAGGACTGGCGTTGGAGAAGTTTGTGGAGGACTGTCTTCCATGGGTGGGACCCCACGGTGCAGCAGGGGGAGGGCGTGGAATGCAACCCCCCCCACACCCCCCGGCTGAGAAGGAAACCAACTTGCAAGGAACTGACCGAAGCCCCCATTTTCCCAGTCCCTGCCCACCCTGTGCCACAACAGGAGGGAAGAAGGAAGCAAAATCCTGACCAAAGTCTGCTAAGAAGGGAGCAGTGGGGGGAAGGTGTTTTAAGATCTGGTCGCGTTGTTTTAAGATCTGGTTGTGCTTCTCATTATCCAAGTGTGGTTTCACTGTGTGTGTAGTGTAATAAATTAGAGAGTTTTCTTTCCTTTACTCTGTGTTGAGTCTGTTTTGCCCATATCGTTGATGACAGGATGATCTCTCCCTGTCTTTACATTGACTCCTAAGCCTCTCCCCTGCCCAACTATAAAGGGGAGTGATAGACCAACATTGGTGGGTATCTGGCCTCCAGCCAGAGCTAAACCACCACACAGGCTTAGGGATTGCTTCACACTCATCCTCAGCAGCAATAAAGGACAAATGGGAAACATCAAGCAGAAGTCTGTAGCCTGATTGTCCACTATGGGCCTTGCCCAGATACTACCTGGGACTTCAGAAACCAAGATGGTTAAGAAGAATCTATGAAGTGTTTTTTCAACAGGAGTGTTGTTCGTTAGCTAATATATGATATTTCAGTTGTGAATGAAACTTTGTCCCAGTGCAGCTAAGGCAAAAATCTCTTTACAGCCTTCTTAACCAGTGCCAGTTTAGCTTATCTGTCCTTTCTACTTCTGACTGAGGCCTAGAAGCACTTTCCACTTGGAGGTCACCACTAATTTTTCAAATGAGATGCTTTCTGAAGACAATGGTGCACCGAAGAGATTCAGAGCCATGTGCTCTGAGAACACAGAAGAGTTGCATTTGGTGAGGTTAGGCCAGTTGGGTAAGCAGAAGATAACTATAAAAATCCTCACAAACAAGACTCACTCTAACCTGCTGTATGCTGAAACATAGTCTGGGAATACATTCATAATCCAGCCTATATTCATGCCAAAATCAGTCTGGCATGGGTGAGCTAGAGGATACATAAAGAGTGAGGTCCTCAGTCATCATAAACCCAAGCTGTGGCAGTTCAGTCAGAATGTAGAGCTGGCCCCAAGCAAACCAACTGGACAAGAAGACAGATTTCCAGAAACACAAGCCCAGTGTGAAAGCAGAAGAGCACTGATGAAGTGCATTGGAGAACGAAGAAGTGACAGGGTGGAAGAGGAGAGCAGGGCTGCAGAGCAGAGGACAGCAGATCAGGCAGCAGTAAATTCTCAGTAGTTTTGACACTGCCACGGCAAAGAGCTTTCTAGGTGGTTATTTACCAGCCACTCAGAACTGCGTTGTTGTTAATAAGTTATTACTTATATCTCAATAAACTGAGACAACCAGGTAATTACTTAATTAGGAGATTCCCTTTCCCTTGCCCTTACTCCTTTCTTCAAAGAGATTTTAATGTGAAAGCCATCTTCTATGTCTCTGTGCAGTAATATACACTTGAGCTTTCAAGCCCATGTGTCATAGAATATAAGAAAAAAGCAACCGAATAATAGAGAGCTGTAATTCCATTGATGGTTTCTGGTGATAAGAAAAGCTGCAGTGGCATGGCTCGAAAGGGTTTGTCACCATAACTCCAGGATCAAATTTCCTCATATTACAGAAAGATGGCAGAAAGAGTCTGCAAAGGAGACTCAAGGAGACATGTAATAAATGCCACGAAAAGAGCAATTCTTTCTGGTAGAAAAGCTTTAACACAGTCACAAAGTGCCTAATCGTGGAAGTGCTGAGTGACTTCACCCCTCCCTGAACTTCAGCAGGATGCATGATGCTCAGCACCTCCTCGGCAGAGGCTCAGCACTTCAGAGAATCGGGTCCCGAAGCAGGAGGAAAAATCGTTTCCAGAACTACGTGTGGCAAGATATAAATTCCTACCTAATAAGATAAATCAGGTTTTATTTAAGCATTGGCATACAGAAGAAAGAGATCTCAGACAGGGCGATATATTTAAAACAATCCATTCGTTTTCTCCTCCAGAGTGGAATCCAATGTAAGAACCATTCTGAGAGTTTGAGAGGGATTTAACTGACCTTAGCTTGTACTAGCCTTCTGTATAGAGATGAATCACAACCTTCACAAAATACTTCATACATGTGAGGGGCCACAGCCCAAGGAAAATAAAGGTAAACAACATTGGATGTATGTAAAACCAGATTTTGTGCAATAAAGACTATTTCTTGGCCATGATTTCAACCTCTGCCCAATTATTTAATGGTAAGACCTTTCTACAACAAAATCAAAATTTCTTCTCTTGGGTTTTTTAAAAACCTTTGTAAAGATCAAAACCAGCCTAAGACAAAGATCACACCTGAAAGAGAAACCTAAAACTGAGAAGGTGGTAGAATAGGGAGGAAATGGTCCTTTATGATGTCAAATTCCTTTCTAATCTCCCCACAGACAGTTTACAAAATATATGCAAATACCTTTACAGTGAAGCAGGATGCTACAGGGAAATCCAGTCTAAGCAAAGCTTATCTCTTTCCCTTTTCTCTTTGGAGCATTGGAACAAGCAATCTGCCTTCAGATTTGTAATTTACTTTTCTAGCCTTTCTTTATACAGCTGGGTCAAGCACATCTGTTTATGACTTAGCTGCTGTATCATGAAATTCAAGGCAGGATCCATGAGTGAAAGGTCAAAGCAGCAAACTTGGAGGAAGAACATCTTCCCCTCAAACTGCCATGGTATTCAAGATGTCTATGAACATTTCATGTTAATTTGCTATGCTGTACTGCTTCAAGAAGCCATAATGGCAAAGCATCCTAATAGCCAAATTCAAACTCAAAAGGATTTGAAAAGGGGGGGAAAAAATCACCGATTCTGTCACATTGCAATTCCAGTTGCAGAATCAGAGTCAGTGGGTATGTGTAAATTGTTTTTGAAGAGCAGCCTTAGAAGCGTCCATAAGCACTGAGATATTCCAGGTCTCTGGGCCTCTCGCGAGTCCCCCTTAGGCAGTCATCACAATTAGAGCAAGCTGATACTCATTACAATTTCCTGAGTATGCCAGCAAATGATGCGATAGGATTTTTACACAAACCTGGAAATAGTCTAGAGTCACTCAAAATGTGGCCCGATGAAGCTATGTCTAAACTAGAGAATATCTAAAAAGTTACAAGCCTTGTAACACCACAGCAGGGCAAGACCTGGGCACACGCTCTGTGACATCTCCATTCTGTCCTTCCCCAAAACATAAATCTGAATTGATTCTGAAGAATGATCTGTACAGCCAGACGGGTCTAGGGTCACAGAACAATATGTATGAGCCCAACAATAGAAAAGATGCATAAATTAATCTTGATGAGGTTGATTGGAAAATCCTAATAAATCCAGAATCCTGCTGAACCCTGCAGGAAACGACATCATTCTTTCTGCTAGCCTCTTTATTATGAGAATTGGAGTATTCCCGTTTTTTTCTCTTCCTCTTTCTGAAAGCTCCTTTGTTTCATTTTTCACACACACACACACACACACACACACACACACATCATATTCCAAGTATTTCTCTGACTCACAGCAGCTCCACATTATATTCAACAATGGAAGACTGTACCTCAAGCTAAGTAAAATAGGCTATGTGTTCCCCTCTATCGTGAAATGCTAGTGTGACTTACGGATACTGGAATTCCATCTTCAGGAGTCACACCTCGTTTTCTAGTAATGAGCTGTAGAGTCTATGCACTGGACTGTCTCTCACTGATTGCTAAGGTGCTAACGTTAAAGAATTTGGTACGCCCTATAAAATCACACAGTTGTAAATAGAGAACCTTTCCCAGTGAGTTATCTTCATAAATGGAGTTGCTGCAGCAAGCTTTTCCAAGAACTCATGGTCCCACATGCTGCTGTTAAACTGGGATAATGATTTACAGTGTATGAAATAACCTCCTAGAGCTGAACTTTTGGGATTGCACAAGGGACTGTTCATCCACATTCCAGGTTTGATTGCTCCGAATTTATCTTAATTATAAGGGGTTCAATTAGAGCGAAGAGAGAGGGACTGGGAGAGCAAGAGCAAGCAATATTAGAACTCTACACTGGATGACTGACAGTGACATAATGCCATCAAGCCACTAACATGTTGCGGCACAGCATTTAAGTAGGGCCCATTCTTCAGGCAGATCTGAAAGGCTTGCTCAGTTCTGCTGTCTCTTGCAGGTAGCACAATGGGTAAAGAGGCAAAGATACGCTCTGCAGACACACAGCTTTATTGTTGCTTGAGTAACTACAGCTATTTAAGCAACAAGACGCCACAAGGTAGAGTGACACTGTGCAATAAAAGCATGCCTGTGGTGCACTGTGAGAGAGGATTAGAAAATAAAAACTCCCTTAACTATCCAGCTCGAATAGGGATAAAACACATCATGCCATGTTTTTCTCAGACAGATTCAGGAAGTCACTCAAAAAAAAAAAAGGTCTAATGATGACATGGTCCCATCCAGCCTCTCCATTGACTTACTGTCTCAATAGTTCCTGATTTTCATGTTATTGATCTAAAAATGTGTGATTCACCAAATGTTACAGACACAGAGTCCAGATGCCAAAGAGCCTACAAACATCCTGGATGAAGAGCAATGAAGTCACAAAACAGTGGATAGAGAACAGGAGGAAAAGACACAGAAGCAACACTGAGATCACTCAGTTACTCATCACAGGCACACACTCATGATGTCAGAACATTTTTTACAAAATGTGGCTGGGTGAAACAGAAAAGAAGCTGTTCTACATTGCTGTTGTGATCTTTAAATACATTCTGAGGCTTTTCTTTAGTAGTATGAGCACACGGCATTCATACCTCACCGGCAGCATCACCTGAGCAGTGTGTACCAGCTGGCCTTCAACGGTGCCCCAAAGTGTGTGGGACAGACTGGGAACAGCTGGTGCTGTCCTCATTATTTCCATGGCAGCTGAGGATTCTCCTGCACTCCAAGAATCCTCAGCTGCTGCTATTACCCTCCCTCCCCTTTTTTGCAAGAGGGTATATATTTCCTTTGAAGAAGCAATGGGGGTCTCATAAATTAGACAGGCTTCTCCCTGCAACTGTTTCTCCTCCATTTTTCTGCATTCATTTACTCTTGTCATATCTTTCAGTAGCAACTCATGAGAACAGCGCTGCTGACTAGGGATGTATTTGTTCTTCTACATAAGAGAAAAACTTCCCTTCTTGCTGCAGTTCGGAATAGGATATCACAGCAGATTTGTGGCCATAAATGTGGGCCAGGGCTGCATGCAAGGATATGGAACCTTGATAAGACTCCATCCTTGTGTCTGAAAACAAGCATGTGGAGAAGAACATGACCACAGTGAAGGTGGGGGGGAATATGAGTTGGGACAGAGATGGTCTCTTCTTCTCACACTAGAAAATAAAACATTAAAATCAGCAAAACATGACACACTGTCCCCAGTTTTGTGTGGTAGCCTATATAATTGATTCAAGTCCCTCCAGCTAACAAACTCACCGTCTCACAGAGGAATTTTCTAATAAACATCTGAAATTAAAGCTCCATTGCTGACAGCGAAATTACAATTTACAGTTTAAAGACGCATTCAATTATAGTTACCCAGAGACAAAGAAGACAAGAAAAATAAAATAAATCTGGAAAGAAAAGGAAGGACTTCAAATTTGCATCAAATCTTAATCCAATAATCTGCCTTTAATTACCCATAGCAGACTCTCTCCTAAAGTGATCAGTTTTGCCTCAGATCTCCAAATCTTTTGGCCCAAAGCCAGAGGGATAAGTGCTTTATCACTTGAGGCTGGGAGAGCATCCGTGTCTGCAGGCTCAGTGAGAACATTTATAGCTGGTATGCTTGGCTGCCATTGTGGATTTGGTTTAATCCACTGAGAGTCTTTTTACATCTTCGACTCTGTTTCATGCTTTGAACCAGTGGTAAGATTTTACTGGATTACTCCGTTTCTCAGGACAGAAAGAGTATTGTTCTTTAGCCAACTTATGAAAGTTCACACTTTAGCCTGTCTGCATTTTTGTACCCTTTGTCTGATACTGGAAAACTCACCAGTGGTGAAACACTTAGAAAAGGCACAGGAACTATATGGATTCCTACTCTGAGTATTTATATGTAAGTTTTTTATGTCCTAGCCATCTGAAATATTAGTGGTGGCTAAAGACGTGGCAGAAGAAAAGCCTTCTTAAAGGTAGTCCCTTCGTTGTCTTCTCTTTCACTGTAATACAGGTAGCACTTTCTCTTGACTCTCCTCCCCACTGCTACCCCAGCACTGACTGTACTTCTCCATATCTGATCTCCCTTCCTCAACATCTCAAGTCATCACATCAATTAAAGCTTTGTCCTAGATCTCAGGAGATTCCAGCGGTTGTCTCACCATCAATATCTTACTCTTTAAACAACTCTCCAAGTTTGGACGTGAAGCAAAAGGATCTTCCAAACTGCATACCCAGGGTGACTAAATTCAGCCCCTACTGCAGAAGAATCTGAGGCCCTTTTCTGACATAGTTCTGATGGTATGAAGACAGCTCTGAAGGTATCAGAGTGTATGGGTGGGAAGGGAAGGAGCTTGCCACACCTTACCAGGGAGCCTGTCCTTCCACATGGAAAATACAGCCAGCAAAGCCACGCGATCATATGGAGGAGCTAAGCAGACTTTTCCTTTAAAAGGCATAATTTAGGGAAAGAATCTGGAAGCAGCAGCAATACTTGGTGCTGGGAATCCTTGCAAGACACACTTGAACAGCACTGTTGTAAAAGTGTCACTCACAAAGGTGGCAGAAACCTACGTTTATTGGATCAAGTCACACGTGTCTGAATAACAATTCCAACAATTATAGCCCTGTCCCATCTCTGTGTTGACACCAGCAGTTAATGCTATAGGCTGCTTTCTCCTCCTCTGTTGAGAAATCAAAGAAACACAAAAACTGCTGTTGCCAAAAATGTAACCAGCAAATAAACCACAAAGTGAAGATGAGAATTAACCAAACACTAAGATGGACCGGGACAGATGGAAATCCTTTATAAACCACTGCCTCAGGATGGTCAACGCCTGCTTCAACACAAACGTATTTCTATGGTCTCAGAACAGCCATTGGCCACAGACAATTAATTGCTGCTGAAAAAAGAATTGGTAGGACTGGAAGAAAATATTTTCTGCTGTACAGCACTACCAGCGTCTTCTGCATTGCCTTGGTTCAAGAGTTTGCTTTGTTAAAAGGTGAATGATAGCACTCACATATATCACATGGGCAAATGTGACAAACCTGATTTGCATGTATATACTTTTTAAAGTGTATGCTTTCCCTTTCATACCACCGGTAGAGCCTGAAGTGCAGAGAGAAATTAGATTCAGTATTTGTGAACTACTGAGATTCAAAACTCAGAAGATGCTATACAGGAAAATCCCAAACTGTTTTAAACACTGCTATGTGAATATTGTTGACGGCAGTAAATCAATTAATCTTTCATATTTCAAAATAATCATAAACTAAACACACAGCTCTTGAGTTTTTCTGTCTATGAATCACGGAACAAGGTGCTAACAAAACTAATTTCTTTCAAATGTATTGCTAGCACATCAGGTACGTTCAGAACAAATGTCATCCTTTCCTAAGCAGGTCTCCTCTAGCAAAGATCTTCATCTTTACTTCAGAAAACCTGTTGCCAAAAAAAGGAGTCACTGATTGCAAACTCTCTCTTATTGTTAAACTTCTTCTCACTAGTAAGAGACTTTCTACCGGTAATCTCTGATGGAACGGCACACACTCTAATTAAATCAAAGCAACCCCAAGCTTTTTGATTGAAGTGGCTTTCACCTGCTGTTTTTGCTCTCCTTCGACCATCATTGTGCATGCAATGTTTTCCACATCCCAATCTGAAGCACATCAACTACTGCACCTCCTGCCTACATTGTTTCATCAAGTTCTCCAGGTATCTCTCTTCTTTTCACTTCCCTTTTCCAGTGCATCTGTGTACTACCAAATGCATCTGGCATTCAGTTCCAAATATTATTGCGTTTTCAAGGTTATTATTATATTGTAGGCAAGGCATATGTTCATATCCAATGTACTGAATGTCACACCAACACCAAGAAGCAGCATGAGTTGGTCAGACCATGGATGAGATGCAGGAAACAGTCTGAAGAGATAAATCATCACAGAAGATATTTGGGACTCAATTTTAATACAAATCAGTAGTAACATTTTTCTTAGTCAACAGATGCACACCGAAATAAGATCAACAGAGATGAGATCAGAATTGGATTGTGGTATCATGCATGCAAGTTACAGCACAGTTTCTTAAACCTAGTGTTATTTGTCTCCCGGGGTAGAGCAGATGTACTTTCTGAGTATCCTGACTTGAGGGATGTTTCCAAGAAAGGACATGGGTTATATTGCGAGTGCTGTAAAAAGAACTATAGTGTAGAGCACTGTAGCATGCAGAGGGTAGTACTAGAACATACTGTTATGGTTCGCTGTACCTGTAAAATTCATGAAATTATTGGCTTCTTTCAGCTGCAGTACAGTACTTTTACAGTAATTTGTCACTCTGTTTTCAGCAGGGATAATGGACCATGCCTTTTTCTAGGAGCACATTATTTGGCCACTGGCAGCTTTTTATATTTGCCATGAGATCCCCAGTAACTATGTGTTCCCCCTCACCCTCCCTCCTTGGGACACTGAAGGCAATAATAGATCTGTTGGATTAACGTTTTTTTACCAGAAGTTAGTGGCATCTGTGATGATTAGTGTTAATTGGCCAGGCTACACCAAGTGTGCCCGTACTGTTCCTTTAAGTACACTGTTCCTCCACTATTCCTCCACACACAATAACACGGCATCACTGCAGCTAAAATCAGCTAGAAAAATACCACAGCCATTGCTCCTCTTTGGCCCACCTGACACTGCTTAATATTGTCATTTTTATATGACCAGCATCTAGGAGCCCTGTAATAACCTTTTCTATGGCTGGAGATAAATGTGATGTAAAAATGAATGAAAAGGAAGATCAGGGAAAAAGCCCCTTCTGACCCGAGGGCTGATATATTTCAGCTTTAATGTTCTCTTCTACCTACACCATAACATCAGTGATGAAACTACTCTTTTCCATCTTATTTGAAAACACTAACATGCTATTGGCATTATTTTCCATGAGAAATAGTAAGTCATTAGAATTAGGAAGGAAATTGTTTTCCTGTATGGTGACATGTTGTGAGATTTTAAATTTTTTCTCTGTTCTGCAGTGCAACAAACCCAAAATATTTCTAACTCCTCTTGAGAAAAAGCAGGGTGATTTTTGCTCCAGAAGAGCCAATGATGTGGAGACTTGGCATCCTTCTAACATACAGTAACGTGGACAGCAGGGACTAAACTACATATTCTCCACATGACAAAGTCTTTCACTCACTTTTCCATCTGGATTTTGACCACATGTGTGGTCATCCTGATGTTAAAAATGAGACAACCCCCTCCCAACCACCAAAAGGCATTTTTCACAAAGCATTTTAGATTTGACTAACCATCACTTTTATAAGAATTCTTCTGTGAAGTATGATGCAATGCAGTGCTCCAGAGCCAGAAAGCACATGGTTGTTCTGGAAAAGGTATCTGATTTCAAGGCCAAGTTATTTTCTCCCAAGGTAGGTATAATTTACACACTCTCCAGAACCAGTGGAGCTAAGGACATGTTTTAGAAGGGAAAGGGCAAGTTCTATTTAAAGTAACAATGAGCAGTATTCCTAAATGCAAATAACACCTTTATTTTAACTGCTCGATGTCTATCAAAAAAGCACAGTCGCCATGTTTAAGATTATAAGATGGAAGACCTTTCCCTACCTGTTTTTACCACATGCTGACATATGCCACTGCTATTAAGATGCTTAAAGATGGATGTGCCAAAAGAAAAATACCGAAGCTCTTTTCTGAAATAGCATTCTACCAGTTTGGGGAAGGGAGAAGAATCATACCAGTCCAGTGAAGTTGCTAGGCTTCTTCCCTTAGGTGCCATATACAGCCAGGGGAGAGAGACAGGCTCTCCCAGAGGTCCCACCTTCGTCTTCTGTACTGGAGGGATCTAGCCATGAACTGGGAGCACAGGAAAATAGCTCCTAGTTTTGGTACTTAGATCAGTCATCTAGGGTTATTTTATACACAATTGTCTTGGTGTTGATTTACAAATACCATTTGTCTCTTATTTCTGCTAATTCCAGTAAAACAGAACACACTCACCCTTTATACCTAATTAGGTAACTCCACTCACATTTCTGGGAATAGTACTTGTTAACTGTTGTTAACATTAAAGAACAGACAAAATTAGTAAAACCTTGCCTGTCTGCAAGCACTGGGACATCCAGCATCATATTCAGCAGTTTCCATATTCTAAAAATCCTCTTTTAAACATAATGCAGGCCAAGGTCTTCAACTATCACCTGCTGAACTCAGCAAATATGTTCCCATTGACAGTAACAGGCTTTTGCCATACAAGTGGATGCTCAACATAGCCCAGTCACCAGAAGCACCCTCCCACCCCTGACGTTTCACGTGGAAAAGAAGTCCACTTGGTGTAAAGAAATGCTGAGAAAAGCAGAAGTAGTGATTTAAGATACTACGTTCATATATATTTCCTGTGCTTGGTTCTAAATTCAGGTTGAAATTTCTAAGACTTGCACTCTGAACCCTAGACACCATCAAAGCAGTCACTGTCTCGATGTAAAGCTGTGCGTTTGTGTCTATCTGAGCTCTGAATTAATACAGTTCAATGAAGTGATTCCTGAAGGAATAAAAATTGGAAACATTGCTGTAAAACTTTCTGGACCAGCTTTGAAGCCATGAAGTCTGAAACAGGAGAGTTGAGGTGGAGCAAAGAAATGGGCTACTCTGGGAAGCACGTAAGCGCGCCTTGGTAAAAACCACCCCTGATGCAGCCAAACACCATCCTTTGAAGACTGTTGGCTGTAAATGAGCTGTAGATTTCCTCCCTTTTTGCGCATTAAAAATTCCACACACAAGCAGAGTTGCCCTATTCAAGTGTGTGTTGTAGGGCTGTGCTTGCAATGAAAAGGAGCTGAGGCAAAGGGCACCAAACCCTGTAATCATATTTGCCCTGCATTGTCTGTAGTGAAGTGACACCCCAAATAACCAGAAATTATTCTTTCAGGTATCAGTTGCTGTGTAACCATAGCAGAGAACTACTTCTGGCCATATTTTTCTGCGACTGGATGATAACAATACTGCCATGAGCAAGCTGCAGTCAGCACTGGCTTTTGTGTCCCTCTTGCTCCTTTACCAGCTCTGAATTTCTTGGTCTTCTGCTAAGAGGACTATGCCATAAAATCTTGCAGCTCTTGTAACTGGGTGGAGGCAAACTTTTATGCTTTGACTTTATTTAAAATCCTTGAGTCATCCTGTGACTACATAAGAACACGGGCAACTTGTCATTTTAATTATTAAGTGAAGGGACGATAATGTGTTTTGCAGGGTTTATAGCACTTCCACAGCAGTAGTCTGCAACACTGAGCACTGCAGTTTGTCTACAGGCATCTTAACTTCATGTGGATATATACAAAAAGTTACATCTTTCTTAAAGATGTTTCCCCGTGACCTTCTCCTGTACGTGGCATGTCTCATACCCTCCCCCCACCTAAAAGCACTACTGGTGGCCCTGCTATAAGCTGTGCAGATGTTTCTACCGCATTATTACAGCTTTATATTTGCAAGAGCCTTCTTAGAACAGATGTTCTTTCTGTGTGTATATACCATACTTCCCACTGCAAACACTTTTACAACACAAACAGCAGATTGCCTTGCTTCTGTCGTTCAGATCAAGAGAGAGTAAATGCCTCATTCTAATGATGTCGGTTTTCTTTCCAGGGTGCTTAATGTCTTCCCTTCCCTTCTCACTGGCCCTGCTCGCTGCAGGTGTTTTGTCTCTGTTCCTTAGGCTCTCCATCACTTACTTTACTCTAAAGGGTGTCCCTAAAAATATCCTCTTCCTGAATCTCCTTTACTACTCTCACTCTCTTTTAGTCACTTCTGCTGTGTCCTCCTCCTTTATAAAAGCCTCTCTGCCTTCTTTAGCTCTGCTCAGTGAGGAGCTAATTCAATGGATTTAAATGGGAATGTCTTTTCTTTTCCCCCAGTACAGACTGGGGAATATTATTCCAACAAATTGTAAGAGGCAATAATCCCACAATGGCTCAAAGATGACAGTTCTTTGATGAACCAAAGGCACCTTCTGCCTTCACCAAAACAAAAGGGGTTTTGCAAAGTTTTTGTTGGCTGGATATTGCAAAAGCATGACTTAAACACACCCCTCCCTCCCCGATTTTTAATCAAAAGCCTGACTGGTAACTGATATAATTTGTACCGGGTCTTGTAAAATTGTGACAACATTGCATAGATCTTTGTCCTCTTTCACACTGATCTTGACTACTTTCAGAGGACATTTTGTCCATGCCTATTTCTCATTAAAAGAATATCCGTTCCTGTGATTTTAGCTCTCCTGTTTTTCATAAGGAATTCTTCTGGTAATATAAACAGCAATAATAACATAAATTTCACAGCAATTACAAGTATTACTTGTCATTGAATAGGAGTACATCATGAGGAGGTAATGGTTTGGGGATCTCTGCTGCAACAGCTAGTTTGCTTTGCAAACTTGAGCTGGACTGTTTAGAGATACCTGAAGTATCCTTATGGCAACATCCGCAGTAGAGATGTGACAGCATGTTAGGAAAAGATTGTTTGAATTTCTCACAACCTCAGAGTCACAGAAACCTGTGTGTTCTGCAATCTCCTAAAACAGAAGTTCCATAAGAATCCCAATATCTATGACTAAAAATCTTATCCTTTGCTCCCTTCTCATATTTTCCTCTTTTTAAATCCTTTTAAATCACCTTACCTGTACCTTTTCAGCTGATCATATTATTCCATTTTGCTCACGTTGTTTTCCTCTGCTGTAGTACTCTTTCAGACGTTCACCATTCTATCAAAAAATGTACTCTTCCACCTCCTTGTATTTGTTTCAGTTTTCATATTACAACCTCCCTCTCACTCTTTACACAGATAGACCAAATACCTATGTGGTCTGCTCAGTTCCAACTTCATAGATGCAAGATCAGATGGCTGACATCTGCTATGCAGGCAGTCTCTGCAGCTTTTGACACTACAAACTGTACTTATAAATGACCATCATAACGCCTAAAAAGTAGCTTATATTCCATGGACAGTAAAATGTGATTAAGATCACTTTGGAAAGAAGAAAAAAATTATGATAGGTTGAAGCCGCAGCTCAGCATTTCATGACAAGATCAGTGATTCCTTCCTTTGGCCTGCTTTAAGCACTAAAAAACTCATAATCAATTTCCATTTGTTTGGAAAACACTGATTTCTATGTCTGGCAGTCTATGAAACATTGTACAACTGCTTACAATTATTTTGGAAACAGCAATCTTGACACAAGTTTTTCTCATTTTCAGTCTTTTTTCTTGTTCACAAGTGGAATCTAGCCATTCTTTAAAAGTAGCTATATACCAGTGAAATAGTAATAAAGTCTAGCTGTAAAATTTTCTCTCTCAGAAATTCTTCTAAACCAGTTCTATTACCTCTTATTAATGCATTACAAATACAATCCACACTACACCCATCTACTTTAAGATTACGACCCTGTAAAATGTGCATAACCATTTAAAAGACCTTGTGTTTAAAAAGACTGGGTTACAGTCTTGTCAGGTCTTGGAGTTTCAATGTGAATGTTACAGTTTATTTGATGTTTTCCTTGAAATTCTGAATAAAATTGAAAAAAAAAAAGATTCTCTGTGCCTACTTCAAAGGTGAGTAAATATTTGTAAGGAAAAATTAGAAAACATGCATAAATAACCCAAAAGTCTGGAAACATGTTACTGCTTTTTTTTTTTTTAAGATCATATGATTCAGATTTGAGTTTTGCAGACAACATCCACTATTGAGGTTTTTCTGTATTTGATTTTTTTTTTTCATTTGCTTTTTCTTATTTGTCTAAAAACTGTTGAGGCTGACAAGAATGGCTATCTACTGTTATTACTACCTTGTTATGATGCCCTGAAAAGTCACACAACTTATTCTAAAGGCAGAATATATCTGTGGAATAGCTCAGACAAGCTCCCCACACTATTTAATCTAGTGCTCTTTTGAGCTAAGCATTAACACTGGTTAAAAATTGCTTTGAAAATAGCAGTTGGGAAGAGACTGCATAAAAATTGAAGAAAATCAGATTTCTACTGCCATCCTCTGTGCATCATCCCCATCCAGCTCATGGGCCTGCTCTGTGTCCTTCCAAGATGTCCTGTGCTGGCTCCTGCACTGAGGAACAACACATGAATGCAGCTCTGCAATTACTGCTCAGATTGATAATGGCTTGAGATAGTTCTCCATACTGATTCTATCAGTGTTAAGTGTGGGTTCCCCAGCATTGAAGGCAGTTCTACTGAGATAGACCCTTAGTAGATACATTTTTTATGTCAAAATTAATCTTTGGCAAACAAAAACATAGTTGATAGATTTAGGTAAATGCAATGACATTCCACAAAAGGGTCATCACGTAACTGCAAGCATTTAGCTATTATTTCTGCATACTCAGATAGCTCTTACCACTTTTCAACATTTACCAGAAAGATGTAGTTGTCTTTAACCTTCTTCTCCCCATAAAGAAAATAAATAATCAGGTGCCACAACTTTGATAGTTCACAGTAATCATATTTAACAAGTAGTTAAATTTCTCTGAATATAAAGGACCATGAGTAACTCCAAGACAATTTGGAGTTGCCAAGATGTTGCTGATGTGACCATAATTGCAGAGGTTTCTACTACTTCTTCAGAAAAAGGTGCTTGTATGGAAGTATGTGAAGGAAAGTGCACAAAATCTTACATTTTCTTAGCCAGTGCTTCTTCTGAACCATCCTCATCCACCATCTCAGTTCTGTCAATGAGAAGAGAATGAAGCTCATCTATTCTGTATAGTGCTTTGTCTTCTACCCCTGATTTCCCAGCTCCAGTTTCACTAAAAGATGGATGTTCTTGTGTTTTTCAGAATGAGGACAGTGGATCAAATTGTATTTGCTGTCTGCTACATTCACATAAAACCAAACAAAACCACTTTATTACATGGAGTTAAACTGTAATTTACCCTATAAATGAAGAGCAGGGCCTACTACATATCAAGAACTTTGATTTGTTGAAATACTGTAACAGGATTGATGAATTTGAAATATTTCTTCATTATGACCATTGTGTATGGCACCAGCATTAAGAAATTAAAGTTCTGAAGTGACACTATGAGCCATATGAAATTGTACCACTTAGTCCTCAGCTTTTGAACATTCTACGTGAAGACAAAAAAACTACACATTGACATACTGGTGCAAGAAAGTGCATTGTGCTTCTGTGCTTAAGCTGCTTACTAGTTTGGGAGAATTTAGGCTTCAGGGATGGAACAAATACTGCAAGGAACTACCCAATCTAGGAAGCCGCTTTATCTGAATAAAGATATTTTTTTTAAGCTTTTTTTTTTTTACTTTTAAGTGAGAAGGATATGGAGCAGCTGCCTAAAGCAGAAATGCTACAGAACTCATTAGCCATAGTAAAATTAAATTAGTGCTCTCCAGATAATCCTAAGTTATTATCCATGAATCTTTGTACAACAGTGCTCCACATCTCTTTTCCTCTCACACGTATTATTTCTGCCTCTGGACTGCTGCTTGGTGCCTTTTAGAAAGTCCATGACTGAATCACTGAATAAGCATGATACTGTCAATAAACTGGGATGATTTTTTTCACTTTTCACCCCCTCACAGCTGCAGGAAAGCTTTTTTTGCAGCCCTTGCTAAAACAGGAGACCAGATTCTCCAATGCCTCTTACTCCATCCAGTTACTTACATTCACATGAAAAGGCTCTGGTCCCAGCCTACAGTCAAGCAACTGAGAGCACAGGTAAACAGGGAAACTGTTGAGATAGCCTTGAGGCACATTTCTGACCAATTAAATTATAGTGGGGGACAACTGCAGGGGCCCAAATGGCCCACAGAGCAGAAATGGCAATCATGGCTCAGCTGAGCACTGGGAAATCTTGCTCCTGCTCCCTTTTCTAATATGGCAGAGACTAGGTAAAATTTAAGGGTCTTTCTAGGAGCCCAGACCAATAATGCAATTTCCCCTCATACCCTCCAGAGACCTCTGGCATCTCCGTTGCTCTCATTGCTGAGATCCTCCACAACACATGGAAGAACCATGAGAAGGTATAGGAATAATTTCATGTGTTTGCCTCATTCTTTCCTGCAAAGTGGGCTGCAGGAATGCAACATCTGAGCCCTAGCCTATAACCAAAACTGAGGCTGCTTGCTCAGTCACAAGTTCTGCAGCACTTCCAAGCTAGAGGCTTCATATGCAACCAGGGAGATGACTGGAGACAACACTTGAGTTAGAAATTACAATTAGCTTTGCCATACAGATGCACTCCCAAATTCTTTCACTCACTTTTAACCACTCTCTTAATCAGAATTGCAGAGAAAGTAAATCAACATTTTCTCAATAAAAGTGTTTTCATTTTAACTCAAAAATTATTTTTTATCAAAAGTCCTTTGGATTAATTTTCTACTGTTTAAACAAAAAGCTGAGGGGAAAATTTGGTTTTCAAGAAAGTAAGTTAGGAAAACCAATCCAATTCCAGACTAGCAACAGTTGAGTGCCTAAAGGCAGCCTCACAACACACCATCTGATTAATTTGGAACCAATCTGGACAGCTTTCAGAGAATATACATTGAACTATCCTCATCCATGGCAATAGAAAAGAAAAAAAGAGAGGATGCTTTCAAGGAAACAATAAGTGGTGGGAAAAAATGAATCAGAGAATTGTCTATCAAAAAAAATTCCCTTTGTAAAATGATGATTGATCAAAACTAAAATAACCTGTGGAGAATGAGAAGTAGAGTGAATGAAAAAAAAAAAGTCAATTTTGACAAATCTCAGTAATTATTAATTTTAAATCTTTTAAAAATTTATGTGTGTGTGTGTGCATGTGTGTGTGTGTGTAATTAGCTCAGGGAAAACTTCTCAAAACTCTTACTTGCCACATGCAGCTCAGGGCTTCATGGCCCTGAGAAATAAGCAGCAAGATTAAAAACGTAAATGTACAGGTTTCTCTGAAGGCAATTTTTCTATCTCTTTCACTAAACCTCTAGGGATCATTGTGAAGAGTATCAAACATCTACATTAACTGATGGTAGAAACCACTTTTATCCACAAAGAAGGTATGAAATGAGGTAATGTCAGCACAAGGTTCCAGACACCTTCTGCTCAAAGATCTACTCACCACTGTTAGCAACCAAATCATAGGTGAGATGAATGCCTCCACGAAGTAGAGAAAAAAAATATTTGAGAGAATTAGTTCCTGGAGACATTCTTGTGGAATATCTTGAAGGATTTCTTTTTGAAGTTTCTCTGCAAAAATGAAGGAAGACACCAGTCCCTCTCTACTTCTCATTGAGAATCGTTGCTTCTGAAGCAGTGCTAAGCCATCTGTGCCAGGTAGCATCCCTGGAGTTTATCGTCGTAATGCTAAATTGAAGTCCAGATTGCAGCAAAACAAGATGGTGTATTGTTTTTAGTTTCTCTGCAAAAGGGCCTGCATTCATAATGTCTGCTTTTTCCCTACTCCCAGTCTGTAAAAGCTATCCAGTATGCCATAATATCAATAAACTCAGTACGTCACCAGAAAGCCATAGTTCCCAAACTTTGTTTCATCTGCAACAAGTTGCCCACAAGACTTTATGATACTGCTTGTGGATACAGTAAATTAAAAACTTAAAACCAAGGCCAATAGAGAGAGCAAACCTGTCCACAAAATGCAAGTTGCTCAGTATTGTTCCTCCTGGGACCACTGTTCTAGAGTAATGTGCAAATATTCTCAGCAAATCATAGCTTAAATATCAGTTTGTTTGCCAAGTGATTCTCCCAACTCCCTGCTCACAGCCATGAGAAAACATTTTATTTATTAATTATTATTTGTAATTTGGGAAAACAAATGGCTATATTCCCAGTCAGACAACTCTCCTATCCGCATATGTGCATTTCAGGAACACAAGCCTTACCACTAGTTTAGAGAGGCATTTTTTTCCCTGGGATCCTTCATTAAAATATTAGTAGCACATTACTGCTTAGCAGGTGCACAGACCCCATAGCCAAATGTTACTTGTTAACTGTGGTGAGACATTATATGGCCATAAATGTCTATGTATTAATCACATATTTTGATTTGTATCCAAAATGTGATTTACGTCCCTGATTTCTAAGACTGTTTGTTAAACTAACAAGGAAGACCGAAGGAATTTGGTTGGCTCAGGCAGCTGAATCAGACTCTGCCACAAAGTAGATGTAACTGAGAGCAGAAAGGGCAGTTCTGGAAGAGCAGCAGCAATCAACCACTTCAGCAATGTGGGAAGGAAGGAAAAAAGAAGCCATCTTTGACAAATTCGATGTATTACGGGAAGAAAGGTAAGGACAGTTCAAAGCAGGGTCCTGAGAGTGAAGAAAAATAGAAGCAAACAACCCTTCTAGCCCCAATATCCTTTTAAGTGAAAGGACAGAGGTGTTCCCACTAGAAATGGAAGTCTTCAGTTTAAGGCAGAGTTTATCAACAATGTAACTGTCTGTTGGTACCTATATGCTAATTTATGTATGATCTGAAGAGGGGACAGAGCATAGGATAACAGCTTTATAGTCAAGTTTCACTAAATCTTTCTGCAGGGCTATTTATTCTACTAAAAACACCTTGTGCTGCCATGGGTATCAACACTAGAAAATTTGTTGTCATTGCTATACCACCTGATGAAGCAGTGACCCCTTCACACTTCTGAGCCACTTCGCTATGTTGATGAAAACGCATAGTATATATCATGCTTCGAGCACAGCACCTCTGATGGGACATGTTCACATGTGAGAAGGGCACAAAGTAAAGATGCAGAAAAGGCAAAGGGGAAAGCCAATGGGAGGAATCTAGAATAGACTTATCATACATTTGTAAGGTGCCTAGCTTTCTTACAGAACACTGTTACTTCCCTGAGAGGTTACCCAGGAGAAGGCATAAAGACACAAGATACGTTATATCCTTCAGCCTTGACTTCCACCTCCCTCCCTGTGACATTCACTTTCTCCCGTAATTTCCCAGTCCAGTTAAGCAAATCACAATAATCAATTATGGTCTATGATTTTTTTTGGTCTGTGACCTCCCTTTCGTGTATGTGTTGCTTCCTATTAGCTAATGCCACATAATTAATTTCTTCTTCATATTCTTTTTGTGCTCAACAAGTGGTGATAGTTGTGGCCAACCCATCTTTTCAATGTAAACCTTCTTGCTCTAACATGGGAATGAAATCACTACAGATCTATTATTTCTCGGAACAGGATATTTCATTTGCATAAAATATTCTGCACTTGACACAGTGCCAGGAAGAAACACCTAATGTCCATTCTTCATTGTGCTCTTGCTGTGGCCTCAGAACAGAAGGAAGCACCATGTTAGGCTCACACCTATTACTCCCGAGTTCCTCACTTCTTAGTCCCATCTCTGATTTACATTCCCATGACTCTTTGTGAGCCCTGTCAAGGCAGTGACCAAGATAATGGACAAAAGGGAATTTCTTACATGATGTAATTTCACATTAAAGAGGATGGTTCACAGGTTGTAATAGAAGGTCAACAGCAGATATTATAACCCCTAAATTGCTTAGGAAAAAACGGTTATTTGAATCAAAACTTGAATAAAGCTCTATATGAGCCAAGGGAGCTGAAAGGAAGTGTCTCCTTGTGTGTCAGTGGTATGACCAGTCTAATAACCTCAAAGGAAGGCAGATCCCATCCTTGTTCATTTTCATAGCATTGGGATTTACTGGCAGGGAATGGCACTAACACTGTCTTCAAATGTACAATATCTCTTTTTACTTTTAAGTTGGATGGCTATATTCCAAAGTAAAAAAATATCTAAATGTCATTAGTCCAATGGGAATGCAGAAAATGTACATTTTGGAGACTGATCAACCTGTTAAGCAAGAAAAGGAGACCAAGAAGAAATTAATTAATTGAATGGATTCATAAGTTCTTCATTTGCTATTAATAAAGCACCAAAGAAGAAAGTGTTGATGGGACACAGTCATTCACCTTGGATCAGTAAGAAAGAGGAAAATTCACCCAACTGCAGACAGCTATCAAGGCCATATGCACAGCTCTATAGACTGAGTTATGCATGTTATAATAAATGACAGACTCAACACCATCTATGTGTGCTTTTCCTAGGGAATAATTTCACCCTAAAAAAACAATGAGACAGATTTGAGAGAAGAGAGATTATTTAAACCAATATATAACATGTAGTCACTAATGGACTTTTAGTTATTCCCAAAGATAATCAACCCCATAAAGGGTTTTGAGTCATCCTTAACATTATTTTCATATACTTCTAAGGCAATCAGTCTTTATCTCTCTACTTCTACATATTACAGAACTATATACACCTTAGCATATTGCATAATTACATATGCACGCTACCTTCTGCTTTCACGGGCAGAAGTGCCTTTGCTAGTAACCACCACAGTGTTAGCCTTTCCTTTTTCAAAAGTCAAGTGCCTTCTGACTCAGTTCTTAGTTCTCCTTTTTATGTTCATTGCACTTCATAGATACATTCTGTTATTTATGCCATTCTATCTGCTGGGATTTTATTACCAAATTATACAACCAAAATTAATTTCATTTTAGCCATTGTATGGGGTAGTCAAAGCCTGCTCCTACACAGTGGTGTCCAGCTGCAAGATCTGCTGCAGACCATTCTCTGAAAAAAAACAGAAGTTATAATGTGTTGGTTTGCTAAAAAGTACTTTGGTTACTTGAAACTTCTAGGAGGCGAAATCCAGTCTCAAACATGAGGCCAGCTAAAGGCCTAAGAAGTGCTTAAGCTCATTTTGAGGATATAAGTGCGATTGAAGTGGCTGCATGGGACTGGTGGTAGTACTCTGCACAGCAGAGAAGCTGACCATGTGTGAGCACTTCAGGAAATCACACCAGGTTCTGATTTTCCCCAACTTTCAGCAGCTACACTAATAATTCTACCGGGCCCTTGCAGTTACAATACAGCTCAGGACTGTTTCTCTTTGTTGAAGTAATCACAGAGGAGTAAAAACACTCTAGGTCATGGTTGAAGCTCAAGTCATCAGAAATGCCTCCTAATAATTTTAGGGTCATGATTGTTCAAAAGGAAACAAGCCCTCAAGGCAATTTAAGAGAAAGGAAAGAAGGGGTAGATTCATCTAATCCACTCCTGCTAAAGCTTTAAAGGCTACTCTGCTTTTCGCCTGTGCTTGAAACCAGATCTTCCAAACATCCCTGTACTGACATGTGCTGTTACTGGATAGGACCAAGCCTGCTAGTTTAGAAAAGTACTTTTTTGCTCTGTAAATAAGTTCTGGCAGTATTAAGTTACAAAAGGTAGAAAGAGAAGGGGGAGAAGAGGGTTTTTTTTTCCCCAGAATGGAAAAACCTCAGAAGCTTCATTGTATCTGTTTACTGCTTTATTCCTGAATTTCTAAACCACTGACAGATTTAAGGAAGGGCCAGATAGTATTGGAAGAGATCCTGAATAGTCAGTACTAGTTTAGTGAGATCAGTCAGGCCACAAAGCCTTGCCAGTGTTGCTCCTCCCTCGGAAATGTTTGAATCTATATTTAAACATCCTTGATCTGGCCGCAAGAGACAAGATAGGGCTGACAGCAAGGGAAGAGGGGCAAAGAGGAAATTAGGGCTTCCAACAGAAGGGGGGGTGGGACAGTACTTCTAGAAAATCTGGGCTCTTTGGACATAATTGTCTGGCAGTATGTAGATATTACTAAAACCCAGGATTATTTCCAACACTACATCATCATATCCACTACTGCTGCCTGCCAGTGTGTTAGTAGTAAATCTGAAGAGCCAGGAAAATAAGTGGAGCCTGTCTGCCTGCAACGAGGGTCTGGCCTCCGCTCTGCAGCAGTCAATGCCTTTCTCGGAATTAAATTATCTGCTAAATATCTAAAATATTCCTTGGAGAATAAATGCTCTTTGCTTAATTTCTGGGGGTGGAAGGTGGTAGAAGTCTGGGATTTGAACAGGAGAACAGCTAGAGGTATAAATGGAAGGTAGAGAGCTCCTGGAAATGAAAGGCCTGGTTGGCATCATTATGTCGGCTTCACTAGCAGCCAGTCCTAACCTGGCAATGGTGCACATTTTGGGCTTTTCTCTCTTCCCTGGCATATTAAAACTGCTGTGAGACCTGGTGGAAATGCTCTCTGTGTGATTGTCTCTAGGGTTGTCATACATCAGACCTCAGGGGCGAGAAAACTAGCTCTAGAAAGAATTGCCTTTAAGAAGGATGCTCAAGAAGAGGATTAAGTGATACATAAATATCTTTTCTTTTCTTTTTGTAAAGGAGAGAAAGAAAAGCTCAGATAGGCTTGTGAGTTCAAACAGGAGATCCACCAGCTTCTGAAGGGCAGTTTATAAGTAAAAAATTATTTTACTGTATTTAACAAGGGGCATTTTGCCATCTGATCATAAGCTCTTTCTTGTCTAGTTGCATCGTAGGTGGAAAGATGGACTGCAATGAACTTAACCTAAAGTGAGCCTACTTTTGGCATTCCAGCTAACCATTCAGGGTAAACTGCTAATTCAGCATTGCATAAAAATTAGTCCCTTTGATTTTTTTTAATTTTTTTTTTTTAGCTATCTTTGCACTTCTGATTTCCAGCTGAGGCTAAAATTTGGAGTCCCGGAATACAACCAAGTACAATTACTGTTTATAGCACAAACAGTCCAAGCAGCAAGAGGAATTCTCTTAGAGATAAATCCCAATGCATTTTAATATCTACTAATATACAGTAGACATAAACCATTGCTATGATGAGAAGGATAGGAAGTTCATTAGAGCTCTGTTGGGGGCTCATGTACCAGGCAAGTGGACCCATATCGTGCCATCAGTTTTAATCACAATTTCCCATTGATCTCAGTGGGAAGTTTTGCTTTAAAAATCAATGTCACAATATTGTGCTTGCAAAGTACAGTTGGAAGTGTTAAAGTAGGTATTGAACTGGACCAGCTGCCATCGTGGAAAGTGTTTGACACAACAGCAAGCTCTGTAACATGCTAGCTGTAGGTGCTGGTAACCACAAGAGTCATGTTGCCCATCAAGGTGGGCAATTAAAATTCAGTTAACAAGAGAAAGGCCTATCTTTTCAAACCATCCATCCATGATGTGTTGGTTTTGTCTGGGATAGTTAATTTTCTTCATACTAATGAAGATTATTTTGGATTTGTGATGAATAGAGAGTTCATAACACTGACGTGTTAGCTACTGCTGAGCAGCATTTACACAGCATCAAGGCCTTTTCTGACCCACCAGAGAATAAGCTGCTGGGGAGGCACATCCAGGACAGCTGACCCAACTGACCAAAGGGCTACCCATACCATATAATGCTGAGCTCAGCAATAAAAGCTGAGGGAGAAGTTTCCCAGGACCACCATTGCTCAGGGACATCAATCAGCTGATGGAAAGCAATTGTTTGTGGGTTTGCATCCCTTGTTTGCCTTTTGGTTTTCTTTGTTTCTTTCGTTTTTCAATGTGCTTTTGGTTGTTGGTTTGGGTTTTTTTTTAATTATTAAACCATCTTAATCTCAACCCATGAGTTTTCACATGTGTATGCTTCTGATTCTATCCCACATCCCACCAGGGGAGGTGTGTGTGTGGTGTGAGCAAGCAGCTGCATGGGGCTCAGCTGCTTATTGGGAGGGTTGTCCCAAAACACATGACCAGGACTGTCGCATTTCACCATGCTGGTAAGATTGCTCCCGAGAGAGCCCTTTGATGCAAGGGCCAGCTCACTCACTCTAATAGTCACCTTACAGTACTGTCCCCAGTATTGAGACTAGGATGGTTTTCCAGAAGACCATGACGTCTCCTTAAGTTTCCAGGTTGAATTTGTTCCCATTCCTTCTCATTTGTTTGCACACTGAAATCATCCTTTAACTCAAAATGCTTTTCTCCCATCCTGATGTTTCTCCTCTCTCTCACAGGAAACAATTTCATTTCTTGATCTCTATTTGAAGGCCAAACAAGCCAAGCTCTTCTAGCTTTCTCTCATCTCACCTGCTTTGCATGCTCCCAATCACCCTAGTAGCCATCCTCCAAATTGTATTCATGTATCTTAGATATGGGAGACCACAACTGCATGCAAGACTGTGGATGAACTTCTCTGCCTGAATACTCCTGTGAAAGCTAATAAAATTATGCATGCAGGAATTTATACCACAGCAAAAATCATAGCAATAAAAAGCAGTTCTTTCACATGTCTTCTTACTAGTATGGCTGATTTTTTTTTTTATCTGAATGATGGCAGACATGAAAAAACCCCATAGGTGACTGAAATCTGGAACTACAAGGAAGGTTTTTAATCCATATTTTTCTTGGTATAATTGCAGTGTATGTTAACTAAGTTATACTTCCTCACAGAAAAAAATATGTTTTGAGTAAGCTTAAAATAGAACTTTCCACTGTGAATGTGTTAGTCACAGAACAGAGCAGGATTCTTGGGAATTTTGTAAGTCATCAGAGAAGAGACTCCCAGGAAAGAGAGAAGAGACTCCCAGGAAAGCTACAGGAGACTTATGGAGAACAACTCCTTGTCATTCATGCCAACTTCATGCAATTGAAGCCTAATAATGCCCTTTTGAAGGGCCTGTGTGAACACAGCTAAAGATAAATCAGATTTTCAGACAAAAACACTAACACAACTTATAGGTGTGTGGACCCTTTCTTCAGCCCCTTAATAAATCATATCATCACTTACTAGTATGTAACCATAAGAACTGAATAGGAAAATTTTCTCCTCTTACAAAACCTCATATTTACAGAATGTTTCAGCTTCACTGTGAGAACAAAACCAAGAACCTCCGAAATCCTCCAGTTAAAAAGACCCAACAAACCAAAACCAAACAAAAAACTCAACACCCATAACAAACAAACCTCCACCCACCCCTCACCTGGAGTACTCATCCAAGAGGTAGCTGAGCTGGTTCTGCCCCTTTTCTCTCTTAATGTACTGCAGGACCAAGGAATTGCTACCCATCTTCTCCAAGGAGGCCTAAGAGCACATTCTCTACAGCCACTTTCCTCCAGAACTGAACATTGCAGGCCAAGGTTGTCTTTTGAGTCAAAGAAGATCATTAAACCTTGATTTCATTCAGCCAGAGCAGTGGCTTAATTAAGATGTAGCCTATGATCACCAGACCATGGGACTCCCGCGGGTGTTGCTCACTCTGAAATGAAGTTCTGAAGCCAGGAAACTTTTCCTAACATCATCTCCTTGAAATGCCAATACGTTCTGCCTCCAGAGTTTTTTTTCAGTGAAGTGGCATTTTTGAATGAAAATATTTTTATTCAAAGCATTCCTGGTTACCTTTGATGAGCACATTGTATCATGGAGGTTACCTCCTGTATAGAAGATGCTAAAGGGCCAACACATTTCATGCTTACAAACTGAAGGGAAGTTTCCAGACATATTTTACTCTACTCTCAGGAACTTTTTCATTCCTTGCTGGCCTTCTCCAGGAGATCCACTAAAATCACTGGCTTTAGCAGAGGCCAGAGAAACTCTCACAGTTTTCAGTGCCAGATTTCACTACCTTAACTCAAGCTGACAGACCCTTGCTCTAGACAAAGTCCTGTTGTTTTTAAAGGCTGGGCTCCCTCTGCTACCCTGTTTCATGTGGGACAGGCCTGGATCTCCTCCAGCTGGCCAATTTTCCTGTCTGGTTTATACAAGAGGAGAGACTATGGCCTTGCCTGCTCCTTTCCCCATTTGAGGCTCCTTTCTTCCCAAGAACAATTCTGCCTGGCTCTCACATAAGCTACATAAGGTTGTAGTGGCCCTGGGAAGCCCCAGCCACCACAACTGTCTTTATTTTCTGTTTGTGGCACTTGTTGCAAACATTATTCCTAAATCCTCATTTATTTCTGCAGCCCAGAAACTTGATGATAGTACTAATGTTGCCATTCTTTCCAGCTTAATGCATTTTCAGCCTGAACAGTTTCTCCATAGAAAAAGAGACTCTTACAACCCATCAAGGATGTGCTTGATGCCTACTGCTAATGCTCAGGGGTTAAGACTTTGTGGCAAGCACCTGCCAAGTCAGCTCCCAGTGCTACTTACATAAATATGCTTTTGTTCTTAGAATACGTTACACCAGGTTTCATAAAAGCACCCGTGTACAGCTATAAAAGATTTAAAAGATATAAATAATAACCTAGGAGTCATTTAAAGTTAGGATCAGCAAATTTCAGGGAAGGGATCAACCAACTTTGGTAATTTAACAACTGTTTAAAATACATTAGCAATATCTGGTTTAATCTTATTGTAATTTATAAGCTATGAGGTTTTATAAGAAAAAAAAGTCATGGTAATATAGAAATATTAGAAACTAAAAGTCTACAAGTGACTTTTTTGTTAAAAGAAAAATCCTATCATTTTACAGAATTGCTGAAGACATGTGATCATACAAATAAACAAATTAAGGAGCATGCAAAAATATGTATACATGCATTTTAAATAACTACAGACGGGTGGTTTGAAAAGGAGAAGTTTAATTTGTCCCTTCCTTTTCTGTTTTGTGCAGCAGTATTAACAAAGAGCAGGTACTCAGAATTAGCAGATAGACATGTTTCATGCTTGAAAAAGGATCGAGTAAGCCTATAGTACCCTCAGTCAAGGAAGACATAGAAGCAACTGATTCATTGTATGTATACCTAACATCTAATTACATATGTACCTCATTATGTGGTGTCTGGTGGTCCACCACTTTTTTCAGCCTTTCTCATAGGGTTTATCACCCCAAAGAGGTTGGCACGTGCAATATGTTGTCTCTGCAAGAAGTCAAAGTGAGAGCTGTTCAACCTCCTAGCCAAACTTGATCAGAACTAGTTGTTCAGTGAAGCCAAAACTGGCTAACAGAGAACATAAAATGTAAGGACACTTCTGAAAACAAAGCAAGGCAGCTATACATCAGGTGCTACCCACTGAGGTGAATTTTCAGCCCACCTGAGTCACTTAGAAACCAAAGCCCTCTTTAGGAAACTGACCTGTCTGCACAAAGGAGTACAGCTGCTTTTTTACTCTAGGAAGGACTGACCATAATCAGTAGCTGAGAGTAGAAAAGCTACCTGAGACTCAGCCTGCAGCTGAGAGAAGACTTGGGTACCTCCAACAGGTGCTACACTTTCATGTGCTGCAGAGGCTTTTCTTGGCACCCTGTTTGCCAGTGGCAGCCAGCATGACATGGACCCATCAGCATGACTTCTGCTTTGGAAAGTAGCTCCATAGATGGGCATAGATTTTCATTGTTGGTCTTCAAATGTTTTCAGTTTATAACAAAAAAGGCCTCTTTATGCTGGAACCAAATAGGGTAAACTAGTTTTATCAGGACTGTTATGCATTGGTGATATTTAATTGGTGTCTTTCTCTTGCATCTTCCCCTCTCTCATAACAATAAAATTAATTGAAATCTCAAGTATGTGAGATATTTCTGGCAGAAATCATGCTCTGCAGTATCAAATTCTGTTTGAAAAGCACTTTCCATTCTTGCAGGGCTTTATTTTACAAATAAAGCTGAAATTAAATCTATTCCTTCAATATGGTGTTTATGATTTAGGTAATCAAACAGAATCCTTAGCATTGGGAACCATGAAATCTAGACCTTATTCTACTGTGTGGCTTTGAATAAATAATTTTTTTTTCCCTCTCTGATCTCCTTCCCTATTTTACCTTTCGGTTTAGACAAAGTTCTTTCGGGTAGGGAACTTTCTGCACCCCATTGTCCCAGTCTTGGCTACAGCTGCCAAGTCTTACCACAACACAAGAGGTTAATTTGTATTCTGTGGATAAAAAAACCAGCAAGCAAGTTAATACAAAACTGCCATTATACAAATGGACTTGGGGCTGCACAAGAGGAATATCAATATTATTAAAGGAAGGACTTGCCTTGTATTATATGTTTCCCATTAAAAAAATTCCTTCATAGAATTCTGCTGAGCTGTAGTGCTGCAGCAATATAAAATATCTTTCCTTCACTTTAAACAAAATTAAACAAAGAGGCAGTAGTGAAAGTATGTTATCAACAAAGTCATGCAATGTCAATAAGAATAGAAGACAGTAAAGTAAGTAATAAAGGGTGCAAAATTAGCAGTGCACATTTCACATTTTTTAAATTTGCAGATCTGGATGGGAATATAATATTCATGGGAGGAGGACACTAATAGCTTTAGCTTTTGTTGGATTAAAACTGCTGAGAACATCTCAGGATTGGCCCCTGGAGTTCAGGAAGAGACTGAACAAGTTGCCTAACACAGCCCTGCCAGTGTACTTCAAACCTGACCTGGAAAAACCCTTACAGCTTTTGTCCCGAATCTCTCTGGAGCAGAGTCTGCCAATTGTACCAGACTGCAAGGTGGTTTAATGATGTGGACAAACGGGCATTTTATTTCACCGGTGCTCGCCTGGGAACATTTGGAAACCATATATTGTAGTACCTCTCCGTGTTCCCACAGACAGAATAGGGAGCTTTCCAAAGTGTACAACAAGTTGCTCTGCCAGAGGTTCGGCAACAAGACAAAACTTTGCAGCCTGTTATTGATAGTTTGCCCACACATATCACATCCTTTGTAAACAGATACGGAAATTCACGAGAAATTAATTTCTTGCTGATATTTGGAATGCCATTATAGAAATAAAATCTTCACCAGATGTATTCATAGTCTGAAAAGACTGCAGATGTAAAAAAGGACTTCGTTCAGCTCATAGATGTTGAAGTCTCTCAGTTATGATGCTGAGGAGATGCTTCAAAAATATTTTGAAACTGCATCCACTGTTTTCTATGATTTCCCATATGGCATTAAATTTACCTCATCATTCTGAGAGACTACAAAGTATCCTTTCCCAAATATAGTCTAAAAGCTAGACAAGAAATGCAGGCAGAATCCTACGGCTTTTATGAATAGCCTTTCATAGAAGAAAAGACCTCATGAACTGAAAAGATGATACTGCCTATTTCTGAGCACAGTTGTCTGGTCAATACAATTTTATGTACCACCACCTCAAAATGGATGGTGCTCTCACCAAAGAGTCAGCCTAAATTTGGCTTGTTTTTACAATTTGTAAATTATTTTGTGAGTCTTTCTCTCTAAGTGGAGCAGTCCCTAATCCTCTTTGTAGCTGATAGTCACACTTGCCTTTAAAAGTAATCTTTTCTAAAGTACCTACTCATCAGGCAAATATGAACCAGGCAGTTTAGATCTGTCCTCACAACCTGGAAGAGCCCTGCTGCTTGGAACAGTGAGAATTTTCTCATTGGAAGTCTTCTCATGTCCAACTACACCCTTGCCATTCAACAGCCACGTGGGCAGGTCGCAGGGAAGGGACCTCAGCTCATTCAAACTGTAAGTATTCTATTCCCTTAAGCCATATTTCTTAAATTTTAATGTTAAGTTAGTGTTACTTTATGGATGGTAACTAGGAACGACATAGTTGCTCTTGTTCTGCTCTCTGTACTGGCTCTCCCACTGCCCTGGTAGGAAGATGGTCTCAGAAATTCAGTAATTTTTCCCAATGAATATCTTCTCTGAATTCAGACATATGGAATTTGCTTTTAGTGTATATATATTTCATCTACATTAATATTTTTAAGATGCCCAAATCTTGCCACTGTAATCTTCTCTATTTAACATTGATAGGTGTGCTTTAAATGGCTTCCTGGTGCTACCATGACATCAGACACACCACTCGTGTTGCACTGCTTTACCTTCTTACTCCTGGAGGCGAGAAGTCTGAGGTAAGGTGAGCTCTGCACATAAACACAGCACACATGTACTGGGTATACGTTACTGGAGCACCTCTGAAATGCAGTGCTTTTCCTACATCAAAGCTCTTAAGGACTGCTGTTGCTGCAACTCAAACCACCAGAGGGAATCAAACAGCAACTGCTGGTAGGGCAGGGCACCAGCCCACTTTGGGTGCAACTGCCGCCTCTGCAGCTCACCTCTTGCCATCAGTGAAGGAACTGCGTCTCCCCCACATGCAAGCAGACATGCACACACATGCACTTCCTGGGTCTCTGTCCTTGCTCCATTCTTCCTCCTCTCAAGACCATAGCTCCTCATCACTAGAGCAGCAAAATTCTTACTTTGCTGAGAAGCTTTGACTGGCCTTTGCACAAAAACCCCTGTTCTGCAAATCAAATGCACAAAACTCTATTTGCCATTAGTTCTGCTGCTTTCCTTGAGACCATCACTACACAGGACTGGGAAACGTGTGGAGGGATTCATATATGATAATGCTGACATTCAACTCTATGACTGAACTGTCTAAAGACAATCTCCAAACACTACTCCAATGATTAATCAGCTGTACATTCACACAGAAATATTTGAAGTACTGCTCTACTCACCAAAGTCTTTTATTGTATAGTCAAAGGTTATTTGGAATTTATCCATCCCCACCAAGCAGGAGTTCACTCTTATTAAGCAAAATTCAACCTGGAGGGCAGTGAGTCTATGCAAAGCATATGGAGTGTTTCAATTTTAAAAAAATACTAAGAATTAGGTTTGGGACATAGATTTAGAGAAGATTGTATCAGTCTTTTAAATTAGTCCCCTACGATCACAAGCATCCAGTACATGTTTAGTCCAGAAGGGTCACAGGAACATCTATTCCTCCTGTCTCTATACACCACATATCTTAATGTGTTATAAAACATCTGAAAAAGGCCAGAAGTCACAGCTATAAATTGTCACAGGAATGTTGCCATTATGATGGATCCTTATGATAGCACAAAATTTTCTCTCCTCTTGTTTCTTCAGATGGGCAGTCGCTTTAAAACTTAAGCATACATCTTCAGCTCAGGGAAAGGAAAGAAATGAAGTCAGACAAATGCTAGGATTACACTGCAAAGGTAGACTCAAACAAAGCCCTCTTCCACTAACATTCAGAATCTCTGCTCCCTGTTTTGTTGTGGAAGAACTGTCATAACTTTCCTTAGCATTTGTTAAATATGCTTCACAGGGAAAAAATGCATTCTTAATGAAAAATGTACATTTCCAAAATATAATCATTAACTCCCATTATTGATCCCTGAAAGGAATTTACAAGTACGTCTGGCCTTATGATTATACACCATGTATCTCAAACATTTCGGAATTTTCATAAAGCAATGACTGTATACTCACTGAAAGGGAGAGGTATTTCACAGCCCAAGCCCCCTCAGCACCACACTCCGGCTCTTACCATGCTCATGCATCCATGTTTCTTTCCCCAAGTATCTGGGAAATGTGTGCCTGGTACCAGGACTCTGGCCTGATGTTGAATGCATCCTATAGGTTACATACCCTTCTGCCTTACAGAGAAACACATTAAAATGTTGATTTTTGAAGACCTGGACAGTGTCTGAAACTACTTCTATGTGCATCTTCTCACCTCCTTCAGCTTGCACAGGGTTTCAAGATACAGCTACACAAGACAACACTTTTCATGAGACAAGAAAATGTCATTGACATGAAACTAGAACCTGTAACACCATTGTTTTCCATCCTTGGCAGAATTGAGACCAGAGATGGGTAGAACATAAATGTTTCCATAACTTCATAATTAACTTGTTACCTAAATGGTAAAAATTCACCAGCCTTGAAAAAGTTCTGCAGAGATCACCACTCTTCTTTGGCTTCTACAGCTTTCATACTGAAATCCACTCCAAGGTAGGTAATTTAGAAACCAAAAGAAATTAATCTTTAAGCCACCAGTTCAAACCATGCCAACAATGATGAGCTGAAAGACACTATATGAAATGAGATACTACTCTTACTCATTTTGTTATTTGTGAAGCATTTTACATCATAAAGCCATTAGGAAAATCCATATTAAGACACTAATGATACTCTCAGAATAAATGGTTAAGACTTAGGGATTCTTTAGCCACCTGGAAATTGCCTAAAGAAAAGAAGTGAGACAGCAGCAAAAATGTTTCTGTACTGAGGGTATTTCAAGTTCAAGAGCTAGAAAGAGTCAGTAGTTGGACACAGCATGCCCGCCTGTCTCTTTTTCTACAAAATACATTTTTTTCTTTCTATTTTTAAAAAGAAAGAGAACTGGCTTCATGGTATTTGAATTAAAAAGGTCTACTTATTTACCATCAGGAAATATGTATTCTACTCTAGCACTTAATGTGTTAATTCTAAGACTCATAGACTACTATTTGAGCAATAACAATTTTGTAGTGTTTCACTTGAGCTAAAAAAAAAAATCTAAAAAAAAAATAAATCACTGTGCTTAGTTTTGAAATGCCAGAGTTATTTGAATAGTTTGCCCCTAAGTTCTTTCAGCATCTCTTCTATATGCATTGTCGTTCCTTGTCCACACATTCAGAGCCTGAAAAATACTTCAGAAAATATATATAGGGTCATAGAACCAAGACAGCTCAACTCCGTTTAGTTAGCCACCATTTTACCTTCACCACAGGGAGAGCTATGGTACTAAAAGCTAATAACACAGAGGTTATTTACATGGACAGCTTGCTGGGACCAGGAAAATTGCACTTATATGAAAAGTTTGATTTTCCTAAGGTCTAACATTAAAGCTCTGTTCTTTTTTATTTTTATTTTTTTCCCCTCTCTTAAACCCCAGTGGAAAACAGGCTTTTACTGTGAAAGTAATCCAACCAGATATCTTCAAAATCTTAATAGGCAAAGTGGATTGACCTCAGTTCATCTTCATGGAGCTTAGGACAAATTGATCAATTTACTTCCTAAATAATTACCATTTGAATGTTGATTTTACCTTCCTAAGATTAGCACATTAAAAAGCCTGTATTCAGGAATGCTAATGCAATGCAGTTCTGCACACACAGAGGCTCACAAGAAACCCAATATATTCTTTATATAGACAAGCTTCAACTGATTCTGGGTAATGAGGATTTACTTATTCTTTTGTTGAAGAATGAAGAAAAAAAAAAAACCAACCCAGAAATAAAACACAGAAATGGATATGGTTAGAGCTCTGGAGGGAAAGACTTTATTTAGCATTCAGATTTTTGAGGTTAGGCATTAAGATTCTATGGATGCAACAACTGCAATCCAAACTTTATCTGTTTAAAAGAAGCCAATGGAAGAAAGAAGGCAAATCTTTATTTCATAAAGATTGTAAGTTGCCTAGTAAGACTCCAATGGAATATATTGATTGAGCAGTAACTTTGGAAGTTTACTTGTCATTAACGGCATTTTTTGATTCTCCAAATGAGTCAAGCAAGCACTGCGGCAGGGGACACTCTTGGGTATGTATATGCTCATTTCCATGAATGTTGCTCTAACTTGACTGATATGGTTGGAGATTTCCTGCTGAGTCCAGTTAGCCAGGTAGGCTCCATTCCCATAATCACCCTTCCTGACAGTCATTTTCTTTATTGGGAAAAGCTTTCTCTACTGCAGTGGACGTTCCATCTTAAGGAAAAGGAGCAGCTCTGGTCTGGCATCAGCTAGAGGATCTGCACCTCTGAATGTGCAGAAAATGAGGAAAGTTTAAAAAAAATAAATCTCAATTTAATGAGGAAATTCTTTTTTTCTCTTCTGCATCCCTGTCTCAGTTTCTTCTATTTGTTTTGGTATTAAAATGTTTCCATTTTTCTTTACATTTTGCATTCTGATTCCTCTCCATGTATGTTACTAACATGAATGTGGTTTATATCTCCCCATTCATCATCTCTTGGCATTTGTCTCTCCTGGAAATTCTCCATGACAACTTTAATATCAGTTGCATTTTCTGCACTGTTTCTCATAAGAAAATGTAAGTCTTTTCTGTGTTTCTTTGTAAAATTTGTGAGTTCTGATTCCAATACATCACTCAGAAGCCTGGTCTTCCCCTGTCTGGAACAAATATAAGCTCTGAGGGGACCCTCAAAATCAGTACAATCTGATAAATTCTGTTAAGAGCCAATCACTGCAAAATGGGTTTCTAACTATCCTTTACCCTGAGTTTTTTGTAATTCCCACAGACAAATCACAGGGACTATGTCTAAGCTTGTCCTAAAACTCACAAATGAGTTGTGACCCATCTATGATCAATTGCCTTCTCTGGTGTCCTAGTTCTGGCCAGGCCAGAGGTAGCCTCCCCAAGCAGCCAACTGAGCTGAGTTAGTCAGGGCTGTTTGCACACCACCTGACATCACTCCCCCATAAAAGGGGCTGGTCTTGGAGGGGTGGATCTGGGTGCCTCCAGGGCAGTCTGTGTGTGGACCTTGTTGAGCTGTCCTTGTGTTGTGTAGTGCTGTGTGTTATTGTTGGGTCAATAAGGTACTCTGTCTGCTGTTGTTCCCCTTTCAAGGTGATTTCGTCAGTAGCTATCCTTATCCCAACCCATGGAAGCTCTGTTTTACCGGCTTTTTTATTTGGTTTTTGCTTTTATTTTTTTGCTTTTTTTTTTTTTTGGTGGGAAATGGAACTGCCTACTGTCAGTCTCTGGATCAATTCAAGCTCATAGCAATAGTCTCCAAAATTTGCCAGCAGTTCGATTATCGAATCATTGAATGGCCTGACCCCCAAAATCATAGAGTTCCAACCCCCTGCCACAGGCAGGGCCACCAACCTCCAGGTCTGGATCTACATAAGGTTGCCCAGGGCCCCATCCAACCTGGCCTTGAACCTTCCATGGCCTGAGTTAAATCAGTCTGTGGTGTCAGTCTATGCTTTGAGAGGCAAATGTGCAGATTTTAAAAAAAAAAGAAGCTAAAAACACTAATGGGTGTTTAGTCAGATTAAAACCAGCCTGTGAAGTTATCCTTCCAGGTTAGAGAAATAAGACCATGGCATAGGAAAACTGAGAGGGTAACTAGCCTTGCTGACGTTATCAGTTGCATTAGAGGACTTTAGATGATGATAGCCTTTGGTGGTTTTGGCCTGACTCTCACAACTAATTTTACTAAGAAGAATTTACTGGAGAAAGGCACAGTAAGTGCTTATAGTTTGATGGTTTCCTATGAGCATTGTTGGATTCTGTGCATAGATACATATATATTGTGTAAATGGGTTTGTTCTTTTGTTTTCAATTACCAAGGGCATCTTCCTTGTCTGGATTGCCTTCTCTCTTTTATGTTTTCAGTACTATTAGTATTTTATATAATGCAATAAACTTTTTATTATTCAAAAATACCTATCTTACATTAAAAATGAGGAAAACTAAACAGGTTAGTACTAAAGAAATGCACATGCCCTGAACCTGTCAGTAAAACAAAATGCCTTGCACCTGGCAGAATTCATGGATAATACAGAGGAAAGGGTTTGCAACTGAGGCACAGTTTTAATTTTATAATTTATATGCTTAATTAAGTCTTGGGAAAACATTGTATAACAGCTGGGTTACTACAATATATGTATTGCAGGTCCAATGGCTTGAACTATTTTTATTTCTGCTCACCTTGAAATGTCAAAGTTACCATCCAAAATAGCTATGTTTGGTACAGGAGCCAGTGTAATTGGCACATTTCAGTCCCACACCCCAGGGAATGTGATCTGGGGCTGTTAATGCACCATCACAGACTTACTTTCATCACGAGGTAAACAACCACAAAGTATTTCCCAACCTAATAATTTTTCAGTGCAGGTTTCTCTGAGGGTGCTAAGAGAACAGAAAAACTAAAGCTTCCAGTCAGGCACCAGTTGGTATTTGGCAGTTGGTGCTGGGGATGTCTAACTTGTTCTGTGTTTTTGGTAATCCACTGGCAGAGAGTTCCCTCATGATTATATTTACAAACACAAGGTTGCCATTGTATTGCAGTGATACCGCCAGACATAAAGTAATGCAACAAGCAGCTGAACACATCAGATTGAGTTCATTTTAATCTTGCTTCCTTTATGCTATCCCAGCATCTTATCAGATCTGCTTTCATATAGCCCAGCACACCATGTGTGTAGAAAATGTGTGAAATTTGGAGCAGATAGGTTGGTCTTAGTCTTAATCTTAAGAAGTAATATACTGAGTGAAAAATGTTGAGAACCACTGATTTAGACAAATAGACTCCGAAGTGACATTTGTATTTTGTTATCGTTACTATAAATACTTTGTCTTTTTTAGGGAAAGCTTTTCCTGGATGTTATTCTAAGAGGATCAGTCACAGTGCCTTTGACCTTTTACTGTACACTGCTCCATTAACATCCCGTGGAGAAATTCTCCTTATATATGTAATTGATGCATTTTACGAGACACAAATCAAAATAGATCGTCAAAAAATAGATAGTATGGAACTCAGGAAGAGCTGCCTGTCTGAGTACTTCGTTGGCATATTGCCTATAGTTGATAGTGTCAACTCAACATATGGCCCTTCAAATGCACTGATGAATCCTCTTATGGGAATAAAGTAAGACTTGCCTGTGACACGTTTAAAGTTTCAAAGCAGCCCAACAAACAGAGCAAGTGGCAGCTCTAGTGAGTAGGAGACCTTACAGCCTTGTATGCAAACAGTACATCTTTCTGACACTACTATTTTCTAATGATTTCCACAGGTTGGTGTGAACACCCTTGCACAAGACCAGAGTGATTATTAAAATAGTTACTACTTGAACACAGCCAAACTATGTTACAAGCTGCTTTAGCTGGATGAGAACTAAACTTGAAAAAAGACAGTTGTTAAGCTTGTTCTGAAGCCATAGATGTATCCTCAAATTAGGGAGAATTTGAAACAGTGCAGAAAAGAAAGGATGGCAGAATTATGCAATTAAAATTCTCATCTAACCTCCTGAACAAGATCCAACAACCACAGAGTGTCTGAAATTATATATTCAGTGTTCATATGTGGCAGTGATAGAGTAAAAGAATTTGTACTAGTTTGGCTTTTCACATAGACATGCAAAACAAACAGTCTCCACGCCAAGAAGTGAAAGGGTATACGGCACAGAGGCAGCCTGATGCCTGCGTCTCTGAATGAAGGAAAGGGATGGGCACCTGACCCAAAGGGTAGACAAAAGTCTGAAATAATGACCTGGTCTCTCACACTAATGTTGCTATTGTAAAATGAAGCAAACGCTGCTGTAAAAGGGGTTGGTGGAGGGGTTTTTTTCCTCCGATATTTTTGCCACAGCTTCTAGTGGTCCTCCCAGGCAATGAATAAAAGTTAAAAGAAGGGCAGTCAGGTACACAAATGTTCTAGTTATCTTAAAGGGGTCAACGGTCAAAGGTGAAAAAAATTCATAGAGTAGTTATGATTAAAGGTAGTTTTTTAAAATGCTTTTGATAAAGGCTTGTAAAACAGCCAAAAGAAATCCTGCAATTTTAATGTTAAGTGGCTTTTGTATTGGAAAAATGCCCAAGGGCCATGTCTAGCGGGGTCACTTACAAATGACTGATGGGAGATCAATACAGACAGAGTGGAGATGCAGCTTTGTCACTGGGATATGTAGTTAGTATGTGATTAGCCTTAAGTATCATTGACTTGGATGTAGATGGGCAGTAAAGTGCTTAGTATCCCGTCAGCATGATAGCTGCTTGTATACAAAAGTTAATGAAAGAGGAAAACCACATTATCATTAGAAACCCAAAGGGGCTTCCCACACCCATTCGGGGGTTTTAGAAGATCAGGCTGACAATGAGCTGCGTAGAGCTGCCAGTCCCAACAGCATTAACTCTGAATTTTGTTTTCCTCCTCTAGGCTCTCTTTCCCACTAAAGTTTGGACAAGATGGTCCTTCCAACCTGGGCTGTTCTATGATTCTGTGATTTTGGTAAGCAAAGAAATAGCACCTTCTTATGTCACAAACACATGCACACACACATATTCATTCTCTCTGTTTTCAGAATACAGACTTAGTGGAGGACCAATATTTTCACCTTACGCTTCAGTGTGCCCCTGTTTGCCCTTCTGGAGGGTTTTGTGTGTGCTTTTATTCTATAGGGAGCTCTGTATTGTACCCCTGGTAAACAACAAAACAGCCTAAATTAGATGTTATGAATCCCCTTTGATATCAGATTATAAACTCCCTCATTCGTGCCTCAAAAGTACAGAAGATCATACTACTGAAGAAAGCTTACCTGTGAAATGGAGAACAGAAGTTTAGTAATTTCAAGTGCTCTGAATAATTTTTACTCCTTTTTTGCTACATGAAAAAAAGACTAAATCACTCTCTGAAAAAGCATCACCTGTGCTATCTTCGGTAACCTCATACCCCACTACTCATACTATTAAAAAGCTTGCCTCAGTTTTAGTCACATGGTGTAAACTGAAATTATTTCATGGCAAACCCGGTATTTCCAGGGCCACGCTGAAGCCAGAAACCTGTGGCCTAGGGCCATCGCATGCCTTTCTAATGGACCCTCAGTACACAGTTAATTACAGGGAGAATTTGGGTATCCAGCTGTCAAAAGCCACTCTAGCACAGCACCAGTCAGAAAGGCTCCTTGCTCAGCATCTCTGCTGCGTTGGAACCTGAACACCCTTGTGAGATAACCACTCAAAGTGGAAATGACCCAGAAGAGCCCAGAAAGCTTAATGTTGGACAGTGCATGCATAAGATTTGGGGGCTTTATAACAACACACAACTAAAATCATTACACTCCTTATTAGCAAACGATAGTGCACAGATCATCAGCTAATTGAAATTGGGCCAAACTACTAATAGAGCTATAACCTGGGTCATTGATTCCCAAAGCATTTGTTCACTTACTAAGCTAAAAGAGGAGCTCTGCAGTTCAAACAAGGCAAAGTCCCTGTTATACTTAGTCCACCTTTTTTAACTTCCTGGAATCACTGTTGACTAAAGCTCTTCTGAGGGCACTGAACTGAGTTAGTAGCTCAACTTTTACAATTGTGGCTATTTCTTGCCTCTTTGATTACTCCTAAGTGAAATATAAGCGTACTCAGAAGACAAAGATAGCTATTCTTCATATTACTTTGTACAATTCATCAAAACTGAATACTTTGCCCAGGTAAGATCTGGCTACTTAATGAAATAAGCATGGTTGCCTGGTAATTTTTCCAATAGGAACAATAACATATTGGTGGGTTTTGGAGTGCTTCGTTGAATGTACAGTCCACTAACACTAAAGAGTAAATATAGAGCCACAGCTGAGGCCTTTAACTCAACATTTCCAGATTCACAAGTCCCAGACCTGTTGCACATTTCCTTGTGACCCTGGACAAAATATTCTAATCTCCCAATCCTCCATCTATACCACAGCTAATATATTAGTTGCCTTTATTGCTGCAGACTGCAGACGATGAACAGTGTACAATGACAGATGTACTCATTGCTGGATATGATGGAGATGTGTTGATAGATGAGGTCTTAGAAAGCTGCTCTAACAAAAAGCAATCAGAAATTACAAATTATGATTTTACATGTAGCTTTCTGAATGTGTTTTTGCAGTCTTCTTACCCAGACCGTCCTTACATGTGAGATCTGCTAGACCCTGTGAGGCTACAAGGACAGGTGAGGCTCATTCAACCTTCTCTTTCTCTCTCCAGAAGTCTCTGGACATATTTGTGAACCCCAGTGATATGACCTTCCAGGTAATCATGGCTTTTGAATAGTCTTGAAACTTTATACTTGTGACACAGTGAGGGACAATTATTAATTTGGCCTTCAATTTCCATGGAAAGTATTCCATTTGCTTGCATGGTTATATATTTACCTAACCAAGACTATGACTCCTAGAAATACAATGCTTGCCAGTGAGTTGTTTCTCATGACCTGAGAAGCTAAGCGATGTCTAATATTGATCAGTGGTTCATACATTAATGGAAATAGCTAAATTGAAAAAGATCCTCTTTATATACACTGTGGCAAATTGTATCTCTTTGAGGGGAGAGGGCAACCTTTTATTGAACTGCATAGTGGTTTGCTTTTAGTTGAGTTTATTCCTTTCTATAAAGGTTTCTCCCCTCTCTGAATTGTTCTGCAAAAGAAGTGGGGGGTTTTTCTCTTTCTGCTGACCACATTTAGTACATGCCTATCTTAATAATGACTCTCAATTTACCTTCAATCATCCCCATGGTGTAGGAAAAGCCAATTTGAGTTTCCTATGTCAATGAAGTACAGTGCTAATTTATTCCTACTGACAACAGGCAAGACTCTATTACATCCTTTCCTAGACCTTTTGCCAGGGCTGAAGCTGCAGCAGGTTTATCTATATACCTCTTTTCATGAGGCGATACCCACTTCTGAAGTAGCATGGCCTTCCCCAAGCCCAGGAGATGTTGCCTCATGTGCCACAGCCTTCCTTCCTCTGGAAGAATCATTCAAACTGGAAAATGTTCTAGCAGAGTCTCATCTGGCTTCTTCCAAAGTCCAGATATATTATCTGTGACTGATGGTTTTACATCAGCATACCTACATCACCTATGTCCTTGTTGCACTTCCTTCCACTCTACTAACTGGTTCACAGAAAGACAAAACCCAGGTCTTATGGGACAGGGCTAAGGATAGATCTGTATTTAGGCTGGGTGACAAGGTTCCAGGTGAACCTGACATTGCACAGTAGACACAGGAGATTTTTCAGCTTAACAGCTTTGCTTATGAAGAGACACAACAAATTAAGTTTGTGCAAATTAAACTTAAGGTGAGTTAATAGACCAGTTGTATTGCTCAGGAAATGACTGCACTCTGCTTGGCATCAGTCATTGCCTCCCAATCCCATCTTTGAAAGATCCCAACATTTTATATTTATTTACCAACACAAATTACATTGGCAGCCAGTCACTTCAAGCAATCTGCCTGGTCTGGTACAGCCAAGCATACAAGGTTTTAACAAAGAAAAATAAAAGATCTGTTCTTTCTGTTCAGGGAGTGACAGATAGAGCCTAGCCCAGGCTCTTGGTCAGCCAGCTGGCACTGAATTACATCACTCTCCAAAAAAAAATAACCTCTTTATTTCATTAATACTTTCAATGGGACCAACTATTGCAGAAAACAATTATTGGCAGTGCAGTATCTTTACTTCAGCTAGACTGAATCTCTAACACATTTTTTGATACAGCACTGAAATGTGATGAACTGAAATGAAGACATGTATCTCTGTTGTGGTCAAGCTGTGTTCTCCACATTTTGTTTTGATTCTAAATAAAGAAGCATCAGAGAAAAGGTCCTATTGTGGACTTGGGCAAGAATAAAGCAGCACAAGCAAGTAGAAAGATGTTCCTTGTTCTACAGGGCCTCTGATTTCCATATATTTTTCATTTGGTACATATGATAAACTCCCTTTAACACTCATTTGCTCTGTCCTACTCATCCTACAGAATAAATAAATAAGAAAGAATCATCACGGTTCACAATGGAGGAGTATTTAAGAAAACAGATAATTATTGATTTTCAAGGACATCTGATTTGTAAAAGAGGAAAAGTATCGAGGGGCAGGATGGTGCAAGGGATTCAATTCAGTTTAGGGCAAGGACACTTTAAGCAAGTCATTTAAAAATTACCTTTCAATTTCCCTGTCTGTAAAATGTATGAATGATATGTGTCATTCTGTGAGGATTAGTCAAGGAGCCAGTTTCTTGCCTTTGCACTAGCTGGGTGTCCCTGTGGACATCAGCAGAACTTTCTTTTTCCTTATAAAATAAAGATTTGGCTCAACACACACACAGTGGCTCAAATCCATCGAGCACTAAACTTCATGCAGATCAAAATGACAGCCACTTCGTAACATGAGATGTGAGGTTTGTTGTACGTTGTCAAGCAAGGCTCATCTCACAGTCACATCTCATTACTCCCATAGCCTCTTTCTCAAAGCACTTCATCCTCTCCATCTAGTAGGTACTGGCTCAGTTCAAAAGGTTAAACTGTTGTTTCCAAAGGATCCAGAAGAACAAGTCTTGACAAGGAGGAGAGCTGCAACTCCCTGATAAATCATGCACACTGCTCTGTTGCAGGACTTGCGAAGTACGAAATTAAATTGTGTTCACGTTGGCCTGTGCTGACTCATAGAAATGCAATATGGGAAACGTTGTTTTAATCAAGTCACACATGTTGGGTCTTTTTGTAAAATAAAAACTAGGGCGGGTTGTACAGGCTAGGAATAAATACTAAGGAAAAGAGAGTGGTCTGTGGAAATCAATCTCTCCTTTATATACTCTCAAATTATACTCATAAAGAAGAGGCCTCCAGCAGCTCTGTCAGTCACGATAAAGCTATCACTCTGAGATTTATTACAGGTTCTCTCCTCGTGTTTTCAATGGAAAACATCCTACAGGTGTGTTTGCATTACTACCAGAGATATATGAAGATTAATTACATGTCTGAATGCTGAAATACATTGACATATTGTCAAATATTCAACTTGCATTCAAAGTCATGCCCTAAAAAAAAAAAAGAGAGGACTCGCTGGAAGAGTCAGGATGGGAATAAAATACTTTTGAGGATCAAAGAATAATCACCATTTAACTCTTAGATGCAGGAATGTAGCCTAAACTTTCCCCCTGGTGCATTAAGGAAGCTCTGTGCTTTGTGTTTGATCCATTTTGACAAAATCCAATTTCTCATTGTTTTCACTTTGGCTTCCCCTTCCAAAAGATCTGTGCTTACCAAAAGCCTCATTTCCTAAACTCTTTGGGGCCCTTACTTGGGACAGCAGCAGTCCCAGCTATTCAATCCACTCACAGAGCCAGATTTATCAATCCACAGCGCTGTTTTGATTATTTTCATCTGCGAAGAAAAAGTGCATGATGCTGCATTTCCTAGAATGGGAAATATGGTTCTTTCCTATGGCCTGGCCTCTCTCCCTCACTTGACCCCTCAAGAGCAGGTTGAAACTGGAGTTCACTGTGTTGGGGATCTCACTTCTAAAGGGCAATAAAAGCAAGCACACCCGAGCAGTTCCCAAGAATGCAGAGGCTGTCTCTGCCATGAGCTGTGAAGTTGCTTGGAAAGGGGAAATGTTTAAGGTGCACTTTACCATGGGGCTAGACACATAAAATAGTAATCAGCTTTGCTGTAAAAAAGCTGCTATGTGTTTTAAATCCACCATCTTGACAAACATCATCTAAATAAGTTGCAGCAGTCCAAATGTATTGGTCCTGTCACGAGAACTGAAGGTAGACCAAGAAAGGATTTTGATTTACTGCTTTTCAAGGTCTTAGATGAACAAATACAGAGTGGTGCTTTTTATTTATATTCTTGCAATTGATGCTAAAGTAGCACTTAGGCAATGAAGTATATAGGTTGCAATTGAAAAAGGAAAAACATAATCCCTAAACATTGTATATCTTTGTCCAAGTAAAGAAATGAAAAATCTGACCAACACAGTCCAAAGTGTCTGGATCTTATTCAGCAGAAAATCAGACTTTCTGAGAGCTGAATCAGTACTATGGTAGGGTTGCTACTTCCTCAGTGAGAGAAACAAAACGGGGTCCACTGCAAAAGCAAAAGCAAGCTTGTCTCACCACCAACCTCCCCCTGCCTCCTTATTTGTCCTGGCTACGAGTTTTCTTACCTGAGTCATCTCAAAATTGCACAATTAAACACCCTCACTCCAATTCAAACAGTCAGAAAATTTGCATCCACATAGAAAGGCATAAAGACACAAGAATGAAGGTCTGTGAGACAACCAGTTCATTATCAATTGTATTTTAACACTGGCCAAAAGAAATAAAGTATGAGAGAAATAAAAATTCCTAACAGAGTCTTTCCAGCTCAACTGAGAACTAGCAACTTTTCAGCTCCAATATTAATCTTCCTCTTTTCCTTTATCTTCAAAATGGCAAGATTTCATGATTTATTTCAAAAAAGGATGATTGACCCTTACAGGAGATGCTGAAGTAGTTTTTTCCAAGAGTAACAGCAGAAGACATTTTTAAATAGGACGACATAAGACAGAAAAGTTATGAGTGTGCTTAAGGTGTTTTCTGGACCATACTATATTCAGGGCCTTTGTCTGTCTTAAAGTTTTTGCAGCCCCAGCTTGCGGCATTTGCAGTTTTCTTGCTCCTACTACCTCCTGGGACTCATTGCTATTACCACTACCTATTCTTTTGCCCATGGAGCCCCAGAAGAGTGACGTTCTCTAAAACACAAAGTGGTTTAATTTTTTTAGCTCAGCCTTTACTGATCTGGGAAATCTCAGAGTTGTCTGGAGGCATCCACAGTGGCAAAGTTTTCATATGGCAAGCTGATGGTTTCCCTTTAATGATGAAAGTTTAAAGTTCTTAGAAAAAATTATTAAATCTACTGGGTAAGCAGAACAGCATTTTCTGGCAGCAGCCAGCCCATCAGGTTCCAAATAATGACTCCAAAGCCACGTCTGTTAGGACAAAAATTGAACATGAAAATTGCTGATCAAGACTTATTGTCATGGAGCTTCTGTCAGTATTGACAAAACTCATAACCAAAACAGGCGTACAACAGCTCTGCAAGACAAGACGACAGTCATCTGGCAGATAATCCATGAAGTCAGCAGGTAAGTCCAACAAGATAAAAACCATCATCCATTTGCAGGTTAAACTGATACAAGAAAAAATGTGAATTCTTACTGAACACAATGGGTAAGTTTTGATCTTTCAAAATGGAGTACGCAAAAATTCAGCTGTTACTCAACAAATCAGCCCTCAGTGCCATTAAATCAGAAGCACGCATTCAAGAGCCAAGTTTTTGCAAGTGTTAATAGAGTTCCTCAACTCCAGCCCAGCATTTGCCAGCTTTCCCTGCAATACTCCCTGCAAAATTCCCTGCAAGTAATATTCCCTGCAAGTAGCATTCCCTGAAGTATTCTCTGTTATCAAAGGACTAGGCTGGCCCCACAGGACACGATGGATTGTTCCATCTCCAGTCTAGAGCTGCTTTCCTGCCAACTGTATAAAATTTGCTACGTTCACGTACCGATCTTTGGCAGGAGCAGCCAAATTAAACAGAAGAGAATGATACATCTATGTCCAGCTTGCTTGCCTATTACCATTATTTTAAAACCCCACATTTATATATTCTATAACTAAGCATATTAAAGTAAAATATGTTTTGAAATAACATATTGCACAATGTTTGACAGTACTGCATTCAGCTTCACTGATTTGCCCATGTAGTAAAATTCTTTTGTTGGTGTGGGTCTTTCACATAGCAGAACAGAAGTAAAATGTTTGCCAAATGAGAAAATCTGGTTTTAAAAAACAAACACTAGCAGAGCTGCTCCAGGAGAGGCTGAGGGTCTAGCTGATATTGACAAACATACGTATTTATAAACCCAGACACTGATCTAAAATCAGATGATTGTAAAAGCAACAGATACTGTGTTACTTCTCATGTTGTATGGGACTGAAACTTTTCTGTTTCCTGTCACAAAGCTTTTTCACCATTGTACAGTTTTGAAGCATCACATTTCTCTATGAAAACCAAGATTTTCAAGTAATTTGGTTAAATCAATTAGGCCTTTATAAAAACCCATAATTTTGGCACAAATGAGTGATATTGTCACAAGTACAGAAAAATCTGAAAGCACATGAAAATAATTTTTTTATCATTTGTATCTCAAGCTGAAATTTGATGGTCCTTTAGGATAGAAAAGCATACCCGGGTTTATAGCAGTCTAGGAGCTTCTGCATTGGCAAGATAAGGCTACACTATATTCCTATACTTTAAAATCTCTTTGGTCAGGGCAATAAAGCATAATCCAAAAATATACAATAATTTATTATTGTCTACAGAAGACTGTGACTCACAGAAGTTCATGTCTTTCTCTAACTTTTTTATTATTAAAAAAAAAAAAAGCTCAGCAAAGAGAGCAGCTGGACATGAGGAATGAATTTTGAATTCTGTTTAAGATCACAGGAGTTCTACTAGAGAGACTTACACGTAGCCAAGAATTCACTGCAAACACAGTACAACGTCGCTGTACACAAAACAAAAGCATACTAACCGAGGAGATGAGAATGACTAAATTCTGAAATACTTTCAAATTTTGTAGGACAGGTTTATTTCTGTGTGGAATATGTCAGTGACTTTGTATTCAGGTAATCAAAATTGTTCCTTTCTCTGGAAGTCTAGAAGCATGGGATAAAAAGTTCCTTTTGGAGGGCTTGGCAGAAAAGATCTCATGATTTTTTGATTGTAAAGGATGTTATATCCAGAATGTGTTTACTTGATAAACAGAATAAGCAAAAATTTAAGTTAAATTAGTTTTTGCTGGAAGGAGAGCAGTGACAATAATAGGAAAAGCCCCAATTCCTTGGAGATTAGGGCAAGAATTCCAGATGTATTTAATATGTCATATCAAAAGACATCTAAATACTGCTGGTCAAGAGTCAAAACCAGACGTTTTCTGATAACAGAATCTTACTTCTTAGCATGATAAAGTCAGTTGCCTTCCCTTCCTAGCGATATTAAAATTTAAAAATTCAGTTGAGCTCATACACCTTCATCAGACAATGCTTCATGTGGTAATTTTTAATTTCAGTGGAAGTTTTCTTGAATAAGAATTGCAATATCAGGCCAAGAGATATGAAGCACTTGTCCTGGCTATTTCTTTGCAGCAAACAGTTGCATCATGTCTAATACTTAGACTCATAGAATCGCCAAGGTTGGAAGAGACCCTTTGGATCATTGAGTCCAAACGTAGCCTAACCCTGACTAGTCCATCTCAAGAACTGTGGATTCTTAGTTATTTAGATTCTAATCCTTAAGGAGAAAGTCAGTCACGCTATTACACGTGTATAAGCTGCCTCTTCTAATAGAATTCAGGCCTTAAGAAGTTACTGCAACAGTAACATCATTTTTCATATATACATGTGTTTTCCCTACCAATTTTGGGCAATGCAGAAGATATATACATTAAAATGTTTACCAAATTCATTATCATTTGAATTCGAAGTGGATTTTATATTCCATTGAGCCCATCACTAATCAATTTTATAATAAAGGCAACACACAAATATAAAAGGTATGGGATAATCTGTAAAACATATCTGAGAATTTTTTCCCTAAAATTTCACTTCTTTACATGGGAGTCAATATTTCGAGGAAGAAAATAAACACAAAAAATTTATCATCTTAATATTTGAGTGTAGTCTAGAGGTGGGGAAAATATCTGGAGATATGCTTTGGATAAGAGCAGTCTCTCCTTAATCTCAGTTATTTTTTGACTGCATAAATCAAGGATAAATCATAAAACCTTTGCAGTATAGATGTTATGGAATTATTTTGTATGCAGCGGGGTTTGCCTTCCTGGCCAAGACAAGCCAAGACAAGCCTGTGGTATGCTTTTTTTAAAGGACCTAAGCCTAATCACAAGCTTTACTATTTATGTTTCATAAGGTTTGCCACCTTCTTTGACTTTCCTTAGCATAAGTATACAGCACCTTTTTAAAAAGTAAACATATTTTGAAGGTGCTTTTGAAAAATAGCATCCACTTCATAATATTTCTTCCCCTTGTGAGTCTGGGGGTTGAAAGAATCTAGTGTCCCTCATGTCACTTAATGAAACCATTTTCACACACGTAGAAACTACAGCTTTTAGGCAACATGAAAACGTATGCAAAGCAATGCATATCATAAACGAGGTAATATTGAGGCATAGAGAAATATTTGTCTCAAGCACTTGGAAAATGTTGTTGCGTATAACAACATCACTGGTTTTAAAGTCACTATCAGATTCAAAGTCAAACTAACATCCAAATTTCTGTCCCACAGAGGGAACCATGGTATTAAAGCTGGGTTGGTGGCTGCCAATTCAAGCACAGTTGATGATGTTCTCAGGTAGTAAAGGGTTCTTATGTCTACACTGGTGAACTGTTAGAACACATCTACACTCTGCCAGGTAACCAGAATCCCTCCTAGCCTTTTTCAGGTGTGGTTTGCTTTCCAAGGACCATATGTCAGACTACACATGTAGGAACCCTGTTTTAGAGGCTCACTAGCAGGCAGTCTGCTAACAGTCACAGAGACCATGGGAACTGGTCTACATGCCACAGAATATTCCTAAACGTGTCCAATTTACCAAACTAGACATAATCAACTCACTCTAGACCAGAAAGTCTTTTTTTTTTTAATAATATTTCTAATGTTGACCTGAACCCTAGCAGTTTGGGATGTTATGGACAAAAGACCAACTCCTCATAACTGGTCCACACAGCCATGATCAAATCATGCCCAGAAGGAAAGGTGTCTCTTTGCAGAGAGTTGAAAGAAAAAGTGCCATGACAATTGTCCCTCTTTCACACTTTCTTGCTTCAGTTATTTTTGGCCTTTACCAGCATTCCTAGGACAGCACAAAGGTTCAATTACACAGCAGGACCAAAGCAGCTCAAATACTGGAACAGTTTTCAGCATTCACCATGTTTTGTACCTGCTTGAAGAGTTACTGTAGTTCCTGTGGATCCATTCCAACACCCACAGAGTTTTGCAGTTTCAAAGCCATGGATTCTGCATCAAGGTAATCTATCAAAATAAAAAAAAAGTAATAACAATAATTAAAAAATTGATTGACATGAAAATTGTAGTACTCTTACTATGTCTTCACACAATAGAGCTGGGACTAGTACAGTGTCACTGAAACTTCGACATATGTACCAACACTTTTCAAATGAAGGATGCAGGACAAACTCATGTTATTTGAGGATATTAACATTTTCACTTTGATCTTATGCATTTTCATGACAATCATTTCAGCTATAAATCTGGACTTGACCATGGAGATCTGGAGGAGGAATGTTTCTGAGCCTGGTGTTAGTCAAGTTTTCAATGGGGTGACCTCACTTTATATCAGATGAGGGTATTGACTAACAGTTTAAAAGGATGGTATAAAGTAAGAAAGAGAAGAAAGCCAAATGATAGTCAAGGTTACGTGAACTCTTGATACTATTCTTCTGTTAATGAATAGTAGAGAATGCTTTTAATGATGAGGTAACTTGTGACTAGCCTGAATTTTGTAGATTAAATCAGTATTACTCCTGGTATGTAATAAAGAAACTTGCTGATAGTAGTGGTATGAAAGGAGAAGCAGCAGGAAGGGAAAGAAATTGCATAATTTGTAGGGATTCAAAACATACATCAGGGTTTAATATCTGAAACTGCAGTGCAGATGCAGATGCAGCATTTAAAATTCAAACAAATACTTCAGAGGTTTCTAGATATGTTACAGTCTGTAGTTATTTTGCACACATTTCTACATGCTCTCAAAGAGTAAAAAAAGTTATTAAAAAAAATCAAAACTTCACATAAACAGAACCCAACTGCTTCATCACTCATCTCTGCAGCAGTGGTATATTTCCCCTGAGTGTTTCAAAGCCATAGGAACAAGGGAGTATCTCTTGATAACTCCATGAGGCAGTGTATTTTATTGGTCAGCAATGTAGAGTGTATACATAAACAACCTGTTTCAGATACAATCAGAGATGCTGACGGTGACCAGTCTCTAGGTCTGTCACAAGCAAGGAGAAGGATTCTCATTTTCTGCCCTCTTCTGATGTGAAGTACAAATTAATTTCCCATGCTATTCAACATGATAGCCATGATTTTTTGATATTTTTTTTTTGGTCTTAGGTTGGGTTTTTTAAAAAAAATTATTGCAACTGAGTATATGTTTGTGTGTGTGTATCTACACCCATCAGTTTGGGAGTTTGAAATGGCTGTGATGGGAGTATTCAGAAGAATAATAAACCAACATTAAAATAAAGTTTAGTAGACAGACATTCATTAATGACAGTTTGTGCCAATGGTTATGTCTGACATATTATCACCCTATAGCTTTACTTATGTGAAACTATTAGTCCACTATATCCTGAATGAGCTGTGAATAGTCAGTACCATGGAGCTGCTGCACCAATGGCTGCAGTACTCAGTGGCTGATAGTTGAGCAGGTCAAAGTGACAAGGCTTGAGGGCACTTTATGGGCAAAGTTCCTCTGAATGTCTGATGCTTTTTGTAGCTTGCTCCTCTCCCAAAAAGAGGGTCCATCTCCTCCCAACTCTGCTTATCTTGGTATCAGCTTTTCTTGTGTATTCAGTAGGATATCCTGCCTATTTGCTGTCCCGTGTGCTTATCTTGTTCTTTGTTCTTTATCTTGCAAATTCTGGTTTTTGGGCTGCTGGTTTTATGGTTTTATGTTTCCCTACACTTCCCCTTGTAACTGCATGAGTTTTTGTTTACCCTTTGGCAGACATATTGTTCACATACTTCATTGTGTCTGGCTGTGCCATGACAGTATTAAGTATACATACATGATTTTTGCTATGCTGTTTTACTCTGCTTTTAGTTGGGTTCAGGACAAACAAATACTAATTCAATATTAACTACGACTATACTGTGTATCCTAACCCTGCCTTATCATGATGATTTATAGGTGTCACAGCCTCTGGTTTGGCTACAATGCCTGCAGTTGCCAGTTGGTATGGTGGTGACCTCAGGTAAAACCATTCCCCGTGGCAGAAATAAGCAGCCAGGGAGCAGTTCATTAGACAGCTACAAGAATGGAATAATTAGTACACCTCAGGAGAGTGCTTTTTAACACAAAAGGATTACACTTGTAACGCCGCTTTCTTTAGTCAGTACAGTGTCACTGTAGTGGTGGTCTGCACATTTACTGAAATAAAATCTATTTCAGAGCAGCAAAATAGAGATTATGTGAAGATGACATTATACAGGGATTCGCTATTCATAAAATGAAGTTATTCTCCCTTGTGCTACAGAAGCTGTTAAATTAAAGAACACAGTAGTTAGTATCTTTGATGTAGAAAAGAAGGCAAGAGAGAAGAGAAAGATAAGTGTGATCATCAGCCTGTCTAAGGGAGAAGCAGAAATAACAGATGCAGGAATAGACTGATTTTGACTTAACTAAAACACTTTTTTCAGCCTTAATGAAGTGGTTTTCTAGCCCTGATGTGCAATGGAGCTAGCAGCAGAGGCTCTCTGCTTTGATACAAACCAACAAGTGAGAAATGACATGCAAGTATGTTTAGGAAACCTGACAGGACAGCTGGTTACCTAGTCTCTCTACTCCACAGATGTACCACTGCACTGGGGAAGAAAAGGCATCAGTCATACTCTTCAGCCAGAAGGCAGAGGAAGATCATTTCAGGAAAAGTTTTCACAGCTTCTCTGAAAAAAAGTATGGAAGCCATGCCAAGAAAAACTGGATCTTGGGAAAAGCCCAGAAGAGCCTTTTGGTGAAGAAAGTTCATCTCTGGGTGCTTGCTGAGGAGAACTGTGATAGGGAGCCAGGACCACCCAGCCCACGGACTGAGAGAGCCAGGTCATCCACCGTGCCCTTCAGCTAGGGCAAGCAATCAGCAACACTCAGTAATCTCATTATCATTTCTCTCTTCTCCAGTTAAATAAACTTGCTGTAATCAGCAGCACGCACAGAAGTGTATCGGTAGCAGGAAGACAGGTAGAGTGAGGGGGTTGACAAGTGGGGGGTAGTGAAGGCATGTGTAGAAGCACAGTGGGGCAACTGTAGCCTTCCCAGCTACCTCACATATGGCAGAAGGTCTCCAAGACCTCCGTTCACCAACACCCCGCCACTGCAGGGACTTGCGGTGCACACCACCTCATGAAAGTCTGAGATTCCTATTACTCAAGAGTAGCAAAATGACAGAAGGCAAATTTGTCCCTGGGACCAGCACCTGCCAAAGGAAAATGAACACCTTATGTGTCCTTGGGCCGCCTTAAAAGGCTGCCACTGACAGTGGTAGGAATTACTGACCTACCTCCAATATAAACTTGGCCTTCATGGAAGGAGGGATGTGTAATGCATACTTTCTGACTGCTCTATCGGTGATCTCAGTCCTGACCCAATGGGTCTAGTCTGAAATTAGTGGGCTTCTAATTGCTTTTTAATTTAAAGCAATTACAAAAGGGGGCACTACCAAACGTCATTTGTACTTGTGGGATCTCACGTGGCGTTTAAATAGGAAAAGCATGTTGGGCAATTTTTTTCATTAGAAATCTCCTTCTACCTATAGCAAATGCTGGAGTGCCTGAAGTGGAGCATGTATATGGAAAGATGTATGGGCATTTTTATCAACAGACATTTATTTTTGTTTAGAATACTGAAGTGAAAAGCAGGCTCAACTATTTAGACTGGCCTGAAACTTATGATTCATGCTCTTAGCTTTGTGGCATTGTTCTTTATTGTTTTAGCCACTTAAGAAGAGACCATTGTTAAAGGTTAACTGAGCCAAAGAGGCATCTAGAAAGAAAATAAATTCCTGATGCCCCTTTATCTTCCTTCAGAATTTACAGCAGTGTGGAACATGACCTTGAGAAGTCATGTTAACTGACACAATGATGACCATGGGCTTGCGGTCATTGTAGACAGAGATAAGTTGTGTCCAGCAACAACTCTGTAGATTGTGAGTCAGTTCTCACTAGAGTAAGTTTTTTCTGTGTTTGAAAAAAACACTTTGTTCCTGCCTAGACACACCGTGTAGTCACGGTCATCGTTGCATTAGTTAAGGTGATTTCTCAAGGACATGTTTTAACTTGTCATGCTGTTCCAGTGAAGTCAAGCCCACTGAGAGGGACATCAAGAGGGTATTAGCAAAGTATGGGGCCACCTCCATCAAAAAGGACAGATTCTCCTGCAGCAGTTCATAATAGAGAAGTGACATGTCTGCATTGCCACTTCAAGCCCACAGTGCTATCTGAAGTGACATCTTCATGTTGCAGCATGAAGCCCGTAGTGTTATGTGGAGTGACATCTCCCCAGAACTGACTGAAGCCCATGCTAATTGTAACTCGGTCTCAGGAAAAGAGTTTTGAAAAAAAATTAGTGAAAACTCCCTGAGGAGGGCAGGCACCAGCAAGCAACACTGAGCCCCAAGTACCAGAAAGTGGTTAGTCCTGTTAACAAAAAAGTACCATGAGATTTTTCCCCTGAGTTACCGGAACAGATTACCTTTGATAACAAGAATTCATTGCCCTGTATCTCTGAAAAGAGAAAAAGGTAACTTCTTCCCTGCACTTAAAACTGTTCAGCTTTGCTTAAGCAATAGTAAACAAGTGGCTTTCTTCCCTGAAGAAAATCTTGAGTCTTGATTTCTACCATCTTAAGGCTGTGCCTGTATGGCTGTGCCTTTAAGCAAGCAATCTAGAGCTCTGTCTGGTCCTGGGATCAAGGCTCACAGACTCACGTCTATCCTTTACAGCTGGGTAGTTTTCTGTCTTTGAAGACCTCAGCGGGGCTGCCTCTCTGATTCCAACTTTGATGTCTATTATCCCAGCATCCCTACCTCCTCCCCAACAAAAGAGCCCAGCAGACTGAGAATGGACAGAAGTCGTCCAAAAAGTGCTAGGACAGAGGTTAAGACTTGGGGGTCATTAAAAGGTGTACATCAGTGTATGTATGTGGGGGGTTCTGGTGATGTGATAATGCAATACCATGTTTCCATCAGCTTGGCTTCCAGCCTTTGCCAGAGAAAGGGCAAAGAGGAAATACTCCTTCTCAGTACTTGAGTGCATTACTTTATGTATTTGTAGATCAATATGGTACGGCCAGGAATCTGGTATTGACCACTAGCCAGTATTCTCAGATGGCCAAATTTCAAGTGTTTGACACAAGCTTTAGCTTAGTTAATGACCCTTATACTGAATTTACCATTTTTTTCACTGGTTTCAAGGCACTTCGGCAGTAAAAAATGATCTACCTATGTAGACCTTGCCCAAGTCAGATCTCAGCTACTATTAGTCTGGTTTCAGACTTAGGTTTTCAATCTTGAACCGATTTGATCTTTATCTTGCTAGGTTCAACTATCACCTTTACTGACAGACTGTGTTTCTGGGGCATGTACTTTTAATAATTCTAAGTGTAGGGAAAAGAAATTTTCTTTCTGAGTCAGTTTTACAGACTCATATGTACTTCCTTCTGCTATACTAGTGGAAACTTTCTCTCCAGCTGGGTAGATTAAAAAATTGTTATATTTACCAGGAACCCAAGTTTTGCTTTTCATATATGTGTCTGGTTCAAATTGGCAGTGACAGAAAAGTTACCTATTATGTAGTACAGGGGAATTCAAACTTGCTGCACCAGTTACTCTCAGCACTGACCTGATGCAATTTAAGGGACAAGGTGAATACCCATCAGTAGGAAAATGTCATTATTCACCACAAATAAACAGAATTACCTGCTCTTAAACAGTAAGGTCATCTGTTTCACATTCTATCCACCTTGGGCTGATTAGAGCAAATTAGATTCTGTGCTAATCAGCTCAAGACATGTGCTGAAAATGTAGAAATCCGTTATTTGATTTTCTTGCAGTAATTCTCAGAGAATTCGTGTGCCCCATGAAGAATGCTAAAAGTATTTAACCTTTGTAGGATCTGATCCTGCAGCTTTTTGGGACTTAGGCCGAGTGGTTTCATCAGGCTAAACAGGACCCTTAACACCCATGAAGACTGCATAGTGGACATAGTGGGAAGGTGGTTTTACAGTCTGTCGACAGCGTATTTTTAGCTACTTATTACCAATCAAGACTGTACCTTATCCACCTTAATTTTACAGAATTCAGAAATTAGTAGGCTTAGTTGCAACTTTTCAATCCTATCAGGAATGAAGTAGCAATACCAACACTGGACAATTATCACTTTATATTAGAATGAGATTCCATTTAGGCATGAAAGGTCAGAGGACAATAAAGTCAGTCCTTTTTTAATTTAAATTTCATTAGTTTTGCACGTTACATTTGTCATGGCTGTACTAAAATAAGTCCTAAATCAGGTCATCTATGAAGAATGTAGGAATGAGAGTCTAAGTTGATGGTTTCTTTTCTTTGGTTTGCTGTTCCTTCTCACATGAGCTTGGGCAAATAGTATAAACATCTTTTTCAGCTGCTAAGTGACAAAAATAATATTTAATGTGCTCTATGAGTTTTACTTCTCTTTTTGAATATAGATTTAATAGAAACCTATAAATACAGCAAACAATTCTATTTATTAATGGTATTTTGTAATATTTTATGTCATAATTTCAATATATTCCCACATCCCACTACCACAGGACTCTATCATAGAATCATAGAATGGTCTGGGTTGGACGTGACCCCAAGAATCATAGAGTTCCAACCCTCTGCCACAGGTAGGGCCACCAACTTCCAGGCATGATCTAGACAAGGTTGCCCAGGGCCTCATCCAACCTGGCCTTGAACACCCCCAGGGACAGGGCATCCAGCACCAATCTGGGCAGCCTGTTCCAGCACCTCACCACTCTCTCTATAAAGAACCTCCCCCTAATATCTAATTCAAACCTTCCCTTCTTTAGCTTTAGTTCATTCCCCTTTGTCCTGCCATTGTCTACCCTTTTAAAAAGTCGATTCCCTTCCTGTTTATATGCTTCCTTCAGATATTGGAAGGCTGCATCCATTGACTTCTAAGACATGCACATATCTGCTTCATAGTTGACTGCCTTAAAATCAATAAATTTTAAAATTCCTATTCCTACAAAATATTTTTTGAAAGGTTGTGGGCTTGGCTTTGTTTTGTTAGTTTGATAAACTTTCCCACCTGTATGAGAATATTTGCCCTTACTAACAATACAAAGCTAGAGGGAAATTATAAAATTTTTTTCACTCATGTTTAAAAGCAAGAAACAAGCAGGGAAGTCTTTATCAAAATACTGGTATCTGGATAGGAAAAATAAATTCATGCTTACAAAAATCTAGAAACTTGTTTATGGCACAGTGGACTTTTTTTGGTCAAATAATTTGTAAATTATGAGAAAAATCCATTTAATTCACATCGTTTGGGTAGCTCTGGTCAATGCTTGTAGGATTTGCAATCTTCAAAACAAAGGTTAGTTAAAGAAGAGGGGGGAAAAGCATATTGCTTAGCTTTCCACATACCTTGAATCTTCTCAGTAATGTTGCCATAACTTGAGAAACAGTGATGAAAGTCTGTTTTTTCAAAGTCTTAGTGGATTGGAAACAAATCAATACAACTTCAATCCAGTACCAGTGACTACATTTTTAGGAAAGGCACAGACCCACTCTACCTTTCCATACTTTCTTCCTAAAGCAGGTTTATCAAGAAGCAGCTGCTGGTGACTTAAACTCAGCCATCCAACATGCCACAGTGGGATTGCAAAGATTTCACACAGTCACCTGAATGTGTAAGACACCACTAACTCAGACTCTGTGCTTCTTGTTTCTGGTCATACCAAACCATAAAACTGTCTTATTAGTTGCAATTAAATACATTCCATTCAGACCTGAAAAGCAAACTGACATAGCAGGGATTTAACAAGTTTATAGGTCAGAAGTAAAAATGCTGCATGGGCACATGTTAGACCTTTTAGTTTGTGTCTAACACCATTGTAGTGCAATTATCCTACTTCATAATTTCAAATTACTGATGCCATTCTACCACCTTTGCTACATCAAAGGTGTGAGGAGATCTCTCCATTGCATTTAATTGCACAGTGTATGAATACATCAGCTATAAGATGTTCTGTGCAGTAAGATCCCATCAATAATCTGGAAAGAGTCTTTTTAGTTTAAGGTAAAGATGTTCTAGGTTTGTCCATCCAGGGATTTCCTTCATTACAGGTAAATTCAGGGCCACTCTGAGGATCAGCTCTGGGAGACCAGACACTACGTAAATTCCCAAAATGGGGATGAAAAAAGAATTAGTGGCACAATGACTTGTTACTGGATGAATTTCCCTCTAAACGGGAACTGCTTCATTAGCACATACCCTCTCCTTATCGCAAGACTAAAACCAAATAAATCAAACCCTGGCTAGACTTAACCAATATTTTTTGTCATCATAATGTCTCTTTTTCAAAAGAGTTACGTGATTCAAGTTCATTTTAATAGCAAGCAATGAAGAAATTACAGTTGTTTCTATTCGCACATAGCTCTAATGGGAAAAGCTTGGCAGTAACTGCCGTTGCAAGAAATTCTTAACTTTTTCAGGAAAGGCACTAGTGTTCCTACATGGGTAATTACATCCTGATTCTCCTGATTCTGAGATTTTCCAGAAAAAAAAAAAAAAAAGATACAATAGCTTTGTACCCTAGATTGGACAGAACTAACTGGAGGAAAAAAAAAAATCTCTTCAGGTTAAAAAGATTTTTTTTTTTCAAAAGTAAGTGATTGTGATGGAAGGAGTAGATTACATCATTCATTTCCATAGCAACAGAACTTGTAAAATAACAAAGTGACTAAAGTTGTAAAATAACAATAATGTTACCAAAAGTTCTTTGAAAAAGCTTCCTTGTTAGTTGATATAAAACTCCAGTGAAAAGAGAAGGCAGATAAATAGAAAGATTTGCTCCTTCTGTTGAGGACTGATCCACTATTTGTCTTTTTTCTTGATTTTTTTTTTCCCCTTAATATTTTGAACTTCTATGGAACAAAGAAAACCCTTTTGTCTCTTCGATAGCATAGAAGTAATTCTCTCTTTTTCATTCACTCTTCCTCAGCCTCCCTCTAGCTCCCCCATCCTCTTCTGCTTCCCTCTTTTGTCTGTTTTCAGCTCCCTTTATAATTTTTCCTAGCCAAATTTTTTACCATAGCAAAAAAAAAAGAACATACATGACCCTGGAATTAAAAATAAAGGGTTAAATCCCAGAACAAGAACCACGAAATGTCAAACTGCTGATTGGCGAGGAAATCTTACTGAGACCTGTATCAACAAGGACTTCTTCGGTTTTACTTTTCCTCTCAAATACTACCATATTCTTCTTTAATCAAAGCTGGATTTAAAATGTTGAGGCAGTCTAAGAGGAAAATGCTTCTCAATTGAAATCAGAGTCTTCTTGAATCTTCTACTGCATTAAAGCCTGTGTTTACTCACAATAAATGGAAATACGTTCTGTATTAAATTCAGTAGACTACAGTGTGACTACTCTCAAAGTAAGTTGCTACTTAGTAGTAAAAAGGATCGTAGGTTCAAACTTGTTGGGAAGTGCTGCACTGAAATAACTTCTAGAAATGTTATGAACTTTGTTTTACAGCCAATGACTTTTTTTTTTTTGCAAGAAATGTGGAAAACATTAGCTAAAATTGTGTTGGTCTGTACAATTTTATTCTGTTAAAGACAGGTTTTATGATACATTTAGCCTTTTAAATGACACTAATAGTCCCTGGAGACACATGGTCTTTCCTGCAGTTCAACAATTAAGTCTATTTCAATGTTATTTGGATAAGTTGAAACAATTCAGTTACTGTATGTCTGCTCAGTGGCATGTACTGTAAGGCTAATGGAAACCACCTAGAGTTAACTAAATAATAAGGCTTTAGCCAGCTTTAGACATCTACCTAACTTTTGGAGGGAAGGTTGAAAACTGAGGGGGTGGAAGGGGTCATTTTATTGGCAGAGAAAGGCATATATTTTTCATCTCTCATTCCACACATATGCACCCCTCCTTCCATCCACCACCACACACACACTTCAAAAAAAAAAAAAAAAAGAAAAAAACAAGCTCTAAAATTTACACAGGTCATAAGTCTGAGTTGTTAATGAGCATGATTAATCACAATTGTGTTTCTGTTTTTCCTTTCTCTTTCTGCTTTTGAAATGTATTACTTGCTAAATGGTACTAGCAAGGTTTTTAGATGTGTGTGCATAAATACACACATCATGCGGTCCTTACATATATATATATACACACACGTATATATAAATGGCATGTTCTGAATTGCTCACACTTTTGTGTAGTAAGTGTATGTTTATACAAATGATCATATGTTGCTATGGCTAGACTACTTCCACTACCAAACTAGTTCTTTTAGACCTAACTTTACTATCTCTACAGTGAGCTACTATGTAGAGATATCTGCAATCAAATTTTTACCACATGATTAAAAAAAAAAAAATTTAAAAAAGAGTGAGAGCAAGTAATTAAGAGGGCTCCAGATTTAAAATCTTGGCTTTATTTCAAATTCCAAACCTTGGACTAATCAGACATAAGAAGAATAAAAGATACAGAGGGAACTAAATTAATCACTAGTTAAAATGGCTAATAGCTTTCCATCAACCTATACTGGTAGTGGGAAAAAGAAGCAGAAGGATATCGGTATAAATCCACTTCCTACAGATCCCAGGTTTCCTATGATTTTAGGATTTTGAGAATTAAACAAAATGTCTTCTCTTAAGGCTGATTCAAAGTATGCCATTTATTTCCTTGCAGTCAGTTATATCTCTGTTAAATCTGTGAAAACGCTGAAGAACATTCTGAACATTGGTCTAACATAGGACAAACCATGGCCTTGCCTGTACTTGATCTACATGAGGGGACTCGTCTGATCATGGCAGTAATAGCAGTCCAAGGTGTGAAAGCTTCATGCACCATGTAGCCATTCAGGTTTAGAGAACATGAGAAAAGTCTTAAAATACCCCATAAAAAAACAGATGTGTTTTTCAAAACTATTTTTGCTGTTAAAAGCTTGGCTTTGCACACACACACACACACACACACACACACACACAAAACCAAACTGTTAGTGAAGATTATGACAATATTTCTGAAATTATTCAGTCAAAAGATTCAACAGCTGTGGGTGCATGGTGAGGCAATCTACCTTCTGAAAGTGCATTTTGCCTAGGAAACCCTCTCATCCATCATGACCAAAGGTGGAGAGCTTTTGGGGTGGAAATTTTGGCAAAGAACAACTCAAGGATTCTTCAATATTAATTCACCAAGGATTGACTTAAAAATCACTCTCTGCCAGAGTGGTTGAGTGGCTCTACTTACACTGGCATCCACAATTTAATTTTGGATTCAGGACCACAGTCCAGATCCATCAACAGAAAGAATTGCAAATGCACCAGGCTCCAGATGACATGGGTTGCATACATCCAGAAAGCCAGTAGATACCGCGCAAAGCAGACAAGTAGTAATATACAACTAAAAGTGATGATCTAACACCATATTCAGTAGGACTGGACAGTCTACAGTACCCTTCTCAAGGGCTTTGCTTTTTTGAAGAGAGTTGCTGGAGTTATGACCCCCCCTGTAAGCAGTTACAGCAAGGTTTCCTCAGGAGACTCCTGAAAATGTGTATATCTAGGCAAAGCCATCAGCTATACTGATCATTGAACTTTGGGGTAGTCCAATTTGTGTTTGACCTAGAAATTATTAGAATATACAAACAATTATCTCCTTTGACTGGAGGTGTCTTTTTACTAGAGGTAATGGGTGGCAGGTTGTAAAGACTGGACTCATCCTTCTGCATTTATTTAAGAATTTTCAAGGGACACCAGGAATACAAAATAAGGTCTGTAGAAGAGCTTTTCTTTGATCTAATATAAACAGACTACTATTCTGCAAGCTGCAAAGGTACATTTTAATTACCACAGTGAAAGCAGATGTAAAATCAATAAGGTGTTTTATTTCTCTCATTGATATGTATAAATACTTACTTTACAGCAAGGTTAAGCTGAGTTTTCTGTCATTAAATGTAAGGATTGATGCGGGCCATTCAAACCAGGTTAGAGCAGCAGAGAACAGAATAGCCCTCCATGCCACACCATCACCTGAAAATATTCACCCAGTGCCTCAGAAACTGTTTTCTGGGCTACTCAGAAATTTCTGTCATCATCCAGTTGGGACTGAAGGCTGTAATGGACAAAGCTTTATTACAAGTAAGTGGGTCAGCCATTCCAGTATTTGTACAACTGTGCTTGCTTGTCTTAATTTATGAGGTAGTTCAATTACTATAGAATTTCTTGGGGATGTCTCATTTTAATAGAACCATTAATTCTATGCTCAGAGGATGTATAGAAATTGACGGTCAGCTCCTGTTCTTCATTTTAAGCAGAGATTGATCCAGTTCAGTGCCTCCCACTGAAACTCTCTCAAACTTTGAGGAAAATACAAGTAACAAGTAAATTTGCAAGTAACAAATGCTTAGTCAGTCAGTTAGGTAGGTAGGTAGATAGCTAGTTAAGAGTAAGAATCACGGTCTCCTATTGCCCTTGGCTGACTTCAGGAAGGCTGTCTCTCCCCTCATAATGGTTCTCATTTATCTAGGAGAAATCACATGACCTCTTTACTCCCCAAAGTCCCTCTGTCAAAAACATTGATGGTATTCCTATATCAAGTTTTACTTCAGTCTGAATGTAAAAAGACGTGTAAAAACTCCACAGGAAGAAAGGCCAGCCTGGCTGTAGGAACGCCTGACTGGAGACATCACTGGACTCTGTCTCTGCTACAAATGCACCTGACACACAAGACAGAACCAGCCCAAAACTTAGGAAGACCTCAAAAATTTAAGCACGGCCTACCTAAGCATTGAAATAAAATGCAAAGTTTTGCATTTTAAATCTTCATAGATTCATACCTCAGGTTTTTTGTTAGAAGACATTTGCCTCCCCAAGAGTGGTGCTGGGAATATGCCTTCAGTGCTGAGAGGCACACAAGTGTCTTAGTTATAGGTGACGTACAAGTTCTACTGATTCAGTGCCAAATCCACATTATTCCCATAATTTTATGTCTTCATTTAGAAGTTGGTTTAAATGAAATGTCACTATTTACAAGGCTTTGCAACTGCGCTATTATGCACATAGAGCCCAGATGACAGTCCAATCTGCTCTACAAAAATCTGTATGATATTTCTTCTGCTTTTTAAGAAGTACTTTCTGTATTTTAAAATTTCATTTTAGCTTAGTTTATGACCTGTTTTCACACATTCCTCATGTATTCCATTGTGAGGGGTCTTGGAGAAATCTGCAGGAAAGAGGTACTTGCAGTGTCTGTACAATGATGTGCAGAGGGACCCAAACTACAAAACATCTGGTTATACTGTACAGACAAGGGAACCATGGAGGCAAGTTTGCCAGTAGCAGAATGTTAGTCTTGAATAAATTAGAAGGGAGAGATCATTCACAAGCTCTTTTCTAGCAAAATTATATATCAGATTAACATGGGACAAGAGCCCAGTGAGAATAGAGCCCTTATGATTCAAAATGCAGAAATATCAGAGGCAACATGTCACAGAAATAAGGAACAGCAAGGATAAGGATGTTATGATTCTATTTTTTTCCCCCTTTTTTACTGCAGTCACTGAAGACGAAGAGCCTTATCAAGACATATGCTTTAAGGGGGCAATTTTGCATCTAATGAAGTCAATGGAAAAAAACATCGAGTTCAATGATGCAACATAATGTCCTTAATGAAAAAAGTAATCTCATGTTAGGACCCACTTTTGAACCTATTTAAGTTGATGGAAACCTTTCTTTTGATTTCAAAAGCACCAGATTTAAATATCAAGTATTCAGAAAGAGAAACCTCTAGAAGCTCTCTCTTTGCAAGTGCACCCCATCCATTCAAAGTTCAGATTAAGCCTTGGGGAGGCTAGTTCATGATCCTACAGATATGGTCAGACTGCCCATGTGGTTAAAATGATTGCGAGCTCCGACACTGGTAGGACAATTGTACCTGGATATTTCTATGTTTAACTCTTTGTGCCAATAAAATTATCTCTGACATTTATGGACCCTGCCATTTTGACTTACTGTATGCTTATGCTAAAATTTCAAGGGAGAGGCATAATTTTTTCTCTCCCTGTATACTCTACCTCGATAAGGAACAATTCGTTTTACTTCGACTTTTCTTTTTTAATATCACTGTAGCCCTGAGACCAGGAAGAGAAAATATCAACCCAAATGTTTAAGGTGGGAGAGTTTGGCAGTGGGGGATGGACATAAAGGGAAGGAGATTATGAAGGGAAACCACTGTGGCTGGACCTTTTTTAAGTAAGAGTGACTGCAGGGAACATGATTCTCCTCAGTTCAAATTCAGAAGGCACAATTTGTGGAATAAAGGGATCAGTACTTCTGCTGTCAGGGTAAAGTTTACCCCAGGAAAAAAACCCAGAAGTTCTCATGTACTCAAGAGCTAGCTGACACTCTGTTTTCTCTTCAGCTAGACAAACGTTTAAATCGAAAAAGGGATAATCATGTTGGCAGGCATGAATTTTCTCAAAAGCAATAGGGATAACACAGAACATGAGAGAAAGCAAATAAACTCCGTTTATTTTTGTCTCTTGATGAGATGAGTGCATGATGGGAGGGTCAGCAATGCAGGGCCAGCAAGGCTGGGCCTCCACACCAGTATACTAGTGGTGTACATTGGCCACGACAGGTCCCCAGCAGGGATGGCACTTTTACTAGAGTAAAAGTGTAACTTAGAGTTGTGTTTCAGTACTTCTGCCTTCCTGGTCCTAATTGTTATCTAATCCCCTCACAATCATCTAACTACTCAGATATTTTAATGACATATCTGAAACTGGGAGTGCCGGAGGCTAGGAAATGCACTTTCTTCCAACAGTAGAAAGCAGGAATGCACTTCTGTTGAAGAAGACAGCAGAAGGAGGACTGGGAGCACTCCTTCCACATAACCCCAATATGCTGCCACTGAAATCAGAGTGGAGAATCTGAATTTTAATGGTGAGGCTGTTTCCTGGAGCAGAGACAACCCACTAGCATTTAGGTTCTTTGGCAGGATGAGCAAGGTAGCCATGAGTAGGACTTCACCTGGCCTACCCCATTTAAAGACTTGAACTACCCTAAGCACGTATACAGTTAAGTTTCCTATGTTTTTCTGTTTAGATGTGAAATTTGGGGAGAGGAACTATTTTCTTTCAAATATTTGTACAACTACACAGCACTAAAGAGACCGATTTAACATTAGGGCAGAGTATTCATCCTTTGATGCATATTTAATGCATCAGTTATACATCAGAATATAAACACACATATGCTCTTGGACAAAAGCATCCATGCATCAAAACTCTGCATCCATACTTTAATGTATTTAATTAAGAGAGTAACCCATTATCACTAATTATGGTTTATATTTTCATAACACAGTTTTATGGTTATTGCCTATTCCCTTCAGCTCTATCTATCTATAAGCCTTACATGCTATAACACTATCTAGAGAGTGCTCTCTTTCACACGAAACCAGAAACCACTACCTAGGCTCATCTCAAAGCTTTGACACTGACCATTCTGCACTATATCTGGGCTGCAGAGCAACTTCATCTTCTCAGACTTCTCACAGATAATCCGGTCAGGAATTTCACATACAATTTTGCTTTTTCTGAAACATTCACATGCACATGTGCCTGCTCCACAAGAGACTATCCCAGTAGAATCATAGGATATCCTGAGTTGGAAGGGACCCATAAGGACCACCAAGTCCAATCCCTGGCTCCACACAGGGCCAGCCAGGTCAGAGCATGGGACTGAGGGCAGCGTCCAGACGCTTCTTGAACTCAGTCAAGCTCGGTGCTGTGACCACTTCTCTGGGGAGCCTGTTCCAGTGCCCAACCACCCTCTCAGTGAAGAACCTCTTCCTAATAGGAAACCTAAACCTCCCCTGTCACAGTTTCATGCCATTCCCTCACATTCTATCTCTGGTCACCATAGAGATGAGATCAGCGCCTGCCCCTTTGCTCCCCCTCGTCAGGAAACCACAGACTGTGATGAGGTCTCCCTTCAGCTTCCTCTTCTCGTGGCTGTACAAACCAAGGGGCTTCAGTCTCTCCTTGTAAGACTTCCCCTCCAGACCCTTCCCCATCCTCTCTGCCCTCCCCTGGACACTCTCCAATAGTTTTGTGTCCCTCTTGTTCTGTGGCACCCAGAACTGCACTCAGGACTCAAGGTGAGGCCGCACCAGTGCATTGTAGAGCAGGACAATCCCCTCCCTGGACTGGCTGGCAATGCTGTGCTTAATGCACCTCAGAACAGGGTTGGCCCTCCTGGCTGCCTGCGCACGCTGCTGGCTCATGTTTAATTTGCTGTCGACCAAGACCCCCAAATCCCTCTCAGCCTGGCTGGCCTCAGCATCTGATCCCCCAGTCTGTGTATGCAGCCAGGGTTGCCCCTTCCCAGATGGAGAATCTGGCATTTGTCCTTGTTAAACTTCATGCTGTTGGTGATTGCCCAGCTCTCTCATCTGCCCAGGTCTCTCTGTAAGGCTTCTCCACCCTCAACAGAGTCAACAGCTCCTCCCAATTTGGTGTCATCAGCAAATTTACTTAAGATACCCTCTAGTCCTGAGTCCAGGTCATTTATGAAAGTACTTTCATGATGCCCTCCATGACAGTAAACACTACGAGGTGAGGAAAGGTGATGACATCTCAAGTGTTGTATTAATTCCTACTGAGAACAGTAAAACTATGAATCAATACAGGCAGAATAGCTCAAAAGATAAAAATAATACAACCCATACAGTTACGGACAAAAATATGCACAAAAGGAAGTTTTTAAATGAAAGCTAAGTGTTGAAGAACATTGAGTGGAGATCTTTTGGATTTGTCTGAAAACCTTTTTTTTAAAGAAAAGCTATCATTGTGGGCCGTGTTAGCCCAGAATTAATTAATTTTTTTCTCTGCATATTTATCTTTATTTAATTGTAAATATTTTTATTGATTAGAAACACCGAGGCAGAGAACAGGTTTTCTTTTAGTTTATAATAGCACCTCCAATAAAAAGTGGTATCACTAAGTAACTACGATATTTTTAATACAGAGGATAGAGCTTTTAGGCTAACACCTTATTAAACTACATTTACCAATGCCTTTTGGAAAGATTTTTCCCTCTCTGTCATTCTAATTCTTTCTCCCTTCCAATCGCATTTCTTCACATCTGTCTCAGAATCCACTAACTGAGAAAAGCAGCACGCGTTCACAGTGGAAAAAAAAATGAGGAGAGAGACTGGTTTTGACCTAATTTTTCACGGGCTTGTGCATTTTAAAGCTCCTACCTTTTGTGGAAATGCTCCTGAGTTGCAGCACCTGCCTCACCTCTTCCCAGTGGCCTTTCTTGGGAAGCCACTGCAGGGTGCGCAGGGTGACAGGCCCTCCTAAGGTACAGGCATGACATGCTCCTGGTGTTTGCACACAGCAATGTGGGGGTGGTCCAGAAATGAAACACAGCCTTTAGTTGATTTTCTGGAGCGCTGCCGGTGATGCAATGCTAGCCACAGAGGCTACAGCCCTGGCTTGACGTCGGAGCAGCACTGCACAGGTTCCTTGGGCATGCCACAAGAAGTAAAGCTGCCTCCACAGAGATCTGCCAGGTCTTGCAGATTTTTGACATATGACACACAGCTCTAGCCTGGGTGGTCACTCTGCAAAATATACTGCTTTTCCCAGACCGTACAGCTCCCTTTACCCTTTCCCTGGCTGCATCTGACATCAGGCACAGAGGAAACAGGGTAGGATCTCAGCTGTCAGTTCAGCAGTGCAGAAACACCACAGGAAAAAAAAAAAAAAGTAGGACTATAAACTTTTTTTGTTTAGTAGAATCTGAAGCCCTCCTCTCCTGATGAAAAATTGTCATTAGGACCCACTGGAAGTTTTTTCAAGTACTCCATCCAAGCCACGCAGACTTCAGCAACAATGGCAAAAATAATTTAGAAATACTAAAACAGATTGAATATATCCTGATATTCAGAAATAATAATGGCAAATTTCGAGTCACAAATAAGGTAATGCAAGTTAGCATATGTATGAAAGTAGGCAGGAAAAAAATCCACACGTAATTCAAGTCATTCTGGTCTATGGCTGAAATGAGCACAGAGGTAAAGTCAACTTCTTCCACTGCAGCAGTCTAACACATGCTTAGCCTGACCCTCTCATCTTCTCACTTAGTAAAATAAATATTATAGAAAAAAATAATCAGGGAATAAAGAAAAGAAAAAATGAAAAAGATAGACAAAGACACTAGGAAAGAAAAGAAGAACTATTGAAATCCTGTGCAGACAAGTATGAATCAATTATTCTAAAAAGCAGATGTAAAATGAAGCTGATTAAACATATAAGGCACTTCTACATTGTATTCAAATAATGCTGAAATTATAGAGCTGTCATTCGCAGACCTGTCGAGGGTGCCTTTCTTACCACATTGTGATTTAGCATTACTCTTGGAAGGTTGTAGCAATTTTGACATTAGAGTCATTGGACAGAAAAACCATAAAATGTACACAAAGCACCACCTTTTATTTCTTTTTTCTTTTTTCATTATTTTTTATCTTAAAAAGAGCTCTGAGAACTGATTTTGCCACTAAAATATTAAAAAGATAAAGAAAAAAAAAATGACCCGCAAGTATTCATACAAGTGCAGAAATGTTGGTTGAGAGAGAGAGAGCACATCCGTCTGTAGAACAAATGTAACTGTGAAGATTTAAATAATTTGATGGCACATAACCTAATCTGACATGGCAGCAGGTTATTTTACAAATTGTGAAGGGCTCTGCCCACCAGTGTCATAATAAGAGCCTCTTTGAGAGGCAGCTCCAAGATCTGGATTTTTCTGGAGGCAAACACCCAGGTGATAAAAATGGAGATGGAGAGAGCGCAGCAACCTCCAACTGCTCACTTTCTAGCCTGCTCAGCTCCAAGTGAGGCAGCACACACAGCATTTATACTAGGGATCCCCCTACAACCAATGGGCAGACCAAACGTAACACTATGGAGCTTCATGCATCATTCCTCTTCTCTCTCCTAGTCGGGCCCCACCTGGAGTACTGTATCCAGTTCTGGGCTCCCTGGGATAAAAAAGACAGGGATCTCCTGGAAAGAGTCCAGTGCAGGGCTGTGAAGATGATTAAGGGCCTGGAGCATCTCCCCTATGAGGAAAGGCTGAATGAACTGGGGCTGTTCAGCCTTGATAAAAAAAAATACTGAGAGGGGATCTGATTAATGTTTATAAATATCTGAAGTGTGGGACACAGGGGGGAATGACCAGCTGCTTTTCAGTGGTCTGTGGAGACAGGACAAGGGGCAATGGCTTCAGGCTGGAGCACAGGAAGTTCCACATCAACATGCAGCAGAACTTTTTCCCAGTGAGGGTGACAGAGCCCTGGCACAGGCTGCCCAGGGGGGTGGTGGAGTCTCCTTCTCTGGAGATATTCAAGACCCGTCTGGATGTCTCCCTGTGCGACCTCTCCTAGGGAGCCTGCTTTGGCAGGGGGGTTTGACTTGTTGATCTCTTGAGGTCCCTTCCAACCCCTACAATTCTGTGATTCTGTTATTCTGTGACCATGGTTTCACAATTATTTAACAGGCGGCACTGGGCATCAGTTGGCAGGGTCCTGTTCCACAAGTGTGTGGATGGGGGAAAGGCTGCAGGTGTTCCCAGGGAGGGCACAGCACCACTCCCTTCTGTCCTCTGCTCGCAGGGCTCCTGCTCCAACACATTCTTCAACTCCAGATCTGATAAAGGTGGCTCTGACAGCTCAGAGGTGATTGCTGACCCTCTCAGGTCCAAACAGCAGCTGTGCGCTCCCTGAGACAGCCCACGGTACCAATCCTTTTCTGCACACAGATATACCAAAACTTTCACTGTGTTCAGTATTGTGTCTAAATGCTTTGCTGTTGGTTTTTAACAGATCCGAGGTATACTGGGAAGAATGAATGCTGAACCAGCTCTGGACGTGAACAAATACATGTATACATCCATACCACTGAACAACGTGAACTGCGAAACGCTGATGAACTAGAACCAAATGCAATATATTTAAGGGGGCATTTTCAATCACTTTCCCTGATTGTTATAATTTGATGAGATAATCCTAACCATTTAGCTCTAATAAACTCACAGCTCATGAACAATGGGTGCATTAAATCTATTGTCACTAGCAGTAACACGAGGAGCAAAGGCTCACTGGCTCTTCTCGCAGCATTTGATTTTATTCACTCAGTCTCTCATTCCACATCAGCTGCCATCTGGACAAAATTCAGAAACCATGACACCTGCTTGAAGAATAAGATGCTGATCAGATGGAATGGGCTGGGACTTTATCTTGAGAGCAGAAATGTGAATTGTTGGTAACACAATCGCTTAAAAGGTTTGTAAATTATGTGCCTTCAGCTCAGCATATGGCTCATGTGAAATATGGCCTTGTGAACTTTTCACAAAACTTGAGCTTGGATGATATAGTGGTGGCTGTTTTATAAACATGTGTGATAAATAAGTACAACTTTACACGTATACACACAAGAGAGAGTGTCAGTAGCTTTCAGCACCCTTTTAAATAATGATACTATTTTACGTTTGCTTAACAGCATACAAATATTTATTTCACCCAAAATATCCACACAGACCTTACGGTATTGCTGGAAAAGCCAGTCAAGGAAATATGGAACCTTCTGGCTATGCTGTCCAGGTGTGAAAACCAGCCCCGTCACCATTCTGCCTAGGCAAGAGTGACAGACAGGTCTTCCCTTGGCTGGGTGCAGCAGGGCTTCCCGACCCCTCACCTCCAGCAGAGCTGTGACTTCTGTAAGGATGCATACAGGCAGCACACAAGCTCTCCTCTCTCTGCAGAGATGACTTGATTTTAGGAGACTCCGGACTCGGCACTGAAACCCACCAGAGCAACCCTGCCCTCTGCAGACCAGTGAGCGGAGAAACTTCTGACATCTATTCATTAATGGGCTTGCAGAGGCATAGGTACCAGCTTCGTGCACCGATATGGACGCTGCAAGTGTCTGAAGCTCGTGTTTGTTGATTCCCTGGGATAGATCTCTATGTATGAGGGGATGGACAGCTACTGACAGTCAAGAACTGAACCTGAAGAAACATGGCTACTTACTACCCCAACTGACTCCAGTCAGTGCTGTTGAAACATTAATGGGTTTCTTTTCATTTCTTTCCCAATTATGTGAAGAAAAAAAAAAAAAAAGCCAGTCAGGACTCTTGGGTGGAGTGATACAGATTTTAAAAGATTAGTCCCCCACTCTAATGCCAGTTATGGCACTTTATGGCAGCCAGCTTCACAGTGCTAAATGGTCTTCTGTAGCCTCATCCTTATGACTGCCTACAAGAAATAGTGACAAATTACAGTTGTGGGGGGGAAGGCTGAAGAAAGAAATATTCCATTTTTAATTGCCTTTTCATTTTCTTTTTATAGCCATGCTTAAACTGTGAGTTATCAGAAGCTGTTCAAAGTCTTTTTCTTTTACCATTTTAAAATATATTCCTCCTAAAGCCAGATGAAAAATACGGTTAATGGGGTTTTGTGACTCCCACAAAGTCCCCTACAAATTAAGGGACTTTGAAAAAATGTCAGCTGCCCAGTTCCCAAGAAAGAAAAATTAAACAATAAAGGCTTATCGACTTGTTCCTGAGAAGATAAAGCACTTATGAATGAGACCCTCTCATACTCTCTGGTTTGTGATCAGAGTCTGCAATTTCCAAGATTCACAGAAAATATTCTGATTAGCAAAAAAAAAGAAAAACCACTCTGATGAAATTAGTTTTAAGATTTTATAACTGAATCCCATCCTCCCTTCAACCTGTTTTCATACAATGTGCTGTCTCGTTCAGTCGTGCTGCTATCACTACCAATTATAACCAGTGCCATAAAAACATCACATTCATGCAGATCAGCTGATTGTGCCAAGTTCAAGAAAGGACAGCAGGATAGAGATGACAGCAGCTTCTACTGGCTCTGCTCCAAAGTCCCTTCAGGCATGTTGTTGTTTTTCTCTTCTGCAGACCCCCAGGATTTCACTTTCTCAGAAATATTAATGCCATCCCTCTCTCCAAGAGGGCCTGACTCCCAGCCTACTGACAGCAGTGAGGGTGAGTCAACGGGTCATCTGCAGAGCTCTTCATCTTCCATCGTCTTCCTCTCTTACACTATTTCTGATCTCTCTGCCAGGTGTCAGCCTGAGCTTTAAATGGCAAACTCCAACCCCCCCATCACACATTCAATACATACACACCACATTCATATGAAGTGTAGGGTTATGGCTGCCATCCTCACAGTGCATATGGCTTCTACAATACCTAAAACACCCAAGAGAAAAGGGGGAAAAAAGCCACCTGTAGAAGACTTTCGATTTAAAATTTTCAGGCTTGTGGCATCCTGTCCTATGCCATCTAGAGAAGGGGAGATAATAAAGAAGACTCATACTACCTCTTTCTTTCCCAAGCACAGTAAACAAGGCATTTTTTTAGAATCTTGTCAGATTACTATTGAAAGCCTAGGTTCCTGACTTAATTTCTTGGGAAATTGAAAACTGTTTCACCTGAAAAATAATTATAATTGTAGCTAGCTAGCTATATTAATCAGAATTGAAAACTGGTTTAAAGTGTTTTACTTTAACTAATGCCATTAGCAAGGCTAAGCTGAAGAAACCAGTGTTTCAGCTCTTCTTACACTGCATAAAGGAAAATGAGAATTTAAAAATATCTTTCTGATTCTCTTTCCTTCTGTCACTCCGTTTTCCTGACACTAGAAATGTGAAGGCAATTTCATCAACAAGCCAATGGTCAGCTGCAGAAAGGAGGATCATTCACCTCTTCACAACAGCAGCAGCAAAACCTGGCCTAAAATATCTACTGCAGAGGGTTTAAAAAAAACCCAAACAACTATGTCATAATTAAAGACAAATAAAGCTTTTTTTTCTTACTCATTTTAATCTATTTTTTTAAAAATCCAAATAAATCTAATATCAAGACAGTCAAACACAGCATTCAGCCATCCTTCAGGCTCCCAACCTGCCTGGAGTTGTGTATTTTTAGCATTCAGCTGATTTGGCTAAGTAAGCAGGGACAGCACTAATTGCTGCAGGAGGCTGACGTGGAAGAAAACAGTCGCATTCTTCCTTTAACGTGGCGCAGTCTGCCATGACTCTGCAGAGTGACACAGCGGACTCAGAATAGCAACCAAACCAAGTGAGTCTCCCAAATGCCAGGCGGGGATCATAGAAAATGATGGAGCGTCTCTCAATGAAAGACAAGAAGCTAAAACTCTGCGAAGGCTGGAAAGCCAGCTCATGCCCAAGGAATATTTGCTTTGATTTAATTGATGATAAAAGAAAACCCAGGAGAAGGGTGAGTTTGGATGACATTCAAGTGTGTGTCCTGTGTTAGGAGGAGGGTAGAGAGACCATCTGCTTACATTACCCTTCATTGCTACAACCACAATGGGTAAGTACATCTATGAAAAGAGCCTTTGCTACACAAGAAGAGGCCATGGCCAACAAAGTCAAAGATTTGCTGTTTCATCAACTGCTGGCCTCTCCTCTATGGCATCTCCTCTGGAGTGGGCGGTGGAAGGCAGAAATAACAGCAGTGGGGAGCAGCAGGAGGAAGCTACCTGCTCCCTCAAGAGTGATTTTTCCCTGTACTCATTCTCTTCCACTTAAGACAGCAATACCAAAGCAGTGCAGTTGTGTTTCACCTTGCTCCAGCAAGAATGACTCTGGACCCTTTGGTCTCTTATTGCCATGTTGCACGTGATGCACAGAAATTCTGAAAGATGAATGTGTGTTTTCCTCAAAGGTGTTATAAACAATCAAGGAAGCAGAGAAGACATTTTCTAGGCTCCAGGAAGAGAAAATCCTTTGTCTCTTCAAACAAAACCAGATTTAAAACACAGCTAAGCTTTCCTCATATCATAAACCACCTGATCACCTGATCACCACATCTCTTTCTCACCGAGATACAGGAGGCATACAATCACTTTCCTGGTCAAATGCTAAAGAGGCATTGTATATAAAATGCACAGACAAGCAGAATAGGTTTACATAATGTTAATATAGACAAATGACATGTACAACATATCTAGCTGCAATTTAATTAGATTAATTAGATCAATATAATTAGCAGTGCTATATTACACTATCAAGACTTAGCCTTGCAAAGAACACTGCTAAAAATGGTTTACAGTCTTAAAGCATTGTAACAGCGCATGCAGTATCCATGCTATCATGCATCAATATCAGCACTAACACACTATTAATACTGGGAGTTTATAGGACACTCCCGAGACACATAAAACACTACCCTTGCAGAGGAAAATTTTGATAATGGAGCCTGTGAAATTATTTCAAATGTTGAAAAGAGCTCACTCGAACTTAATTCCAAACTACAGCATGGTCATGATTATATAGCAAGTTAATTTAACCCATCGAGGCTGGAGCAGACATAATGAACAAAACAGACTGAGGTAGCATGACTTACCAACGAGCATTTTGCTGAGAGTTCTCCATAACTTCTGTACACATAATAAATCACAAGTGGCTCTTTTACTATTGCATCATCTACTTGGACATAAAATAGATGTCACACTTGGTGAAATCTCATACAGTTGTTATTGTTTTTAATAGTGATTTTGCATTAAAAAAGGGCTGTGGGATTGTGCTTGGACATCTCAACCTCCACAGTGGTAAAAAATGTTAATTTACATCTGCTAGTGCACTCAGTACACTTGGGCTCATAACTTACACAAGTACATGTGTGTAACATCTCAAACCAACTGCTGTGACTTTTGGTATGCAGGAAATTATACCCCTTGCAAGGAGAAAAGGGAAAAACCCCAAAACTCAGCAATCACAGCTCATTCAAAATAAAAACAATCATTTAATTTTATCACAAAGTGATAAATTTACCAGAATTCATGTTTATGGATTTCTCCCACTAAGCAGAGAAGCTAATCATAACTAGTCCATCTGCACTTTTGTAATCTTAATGTTTGCACCAAATATTACTAAGAAAAAAGTGTAGTAAAGGTTGGGGTTTTTTCCTCCTTGCATTTAGACACATACAAGAATACATCTACTCATGGAAGGGATCTTGAAGTGGCCCCTGAGTCTGCTCCCTATGCACAAGATGCACAGACAAGGCAAAAATGCCAGAATGTGCATTTCTTTTCTATAGCCTTTGCTGGTGAGGTATGGCTCAGACAGTATTTCCATTTGTCCGTGGAATCCCAAGGAAATAAAACCAACCCATTTCATAAAGAGAAACAGATAGTTCATTGCTACCACCCTCATCTCCTTAACAAGATGGGAGAATCTCAGGACAAAATGACCTTGTTTGAGTCTGTGTATCTTAACTGGACATAAGAATTACATCTCAGCTATCCTCAAGCTGATTAAAAGAGCAAGTGCAGAAAGTTTAGTTGTGGCTCAGGTTTTCTTGATAATTGGTACAATTGAAATGTGTCTCTCCCTGTAACTGTCAAAGGAAGTCATCCTGTTTTCCATAGTTTTTGGGATTCTACTGTTCTTTCTTATCAGTACATTATGGTTTACGCTAGTGGTACTCCAAGTCATCTATCCTTGATCATACTTCTTTATTTCACAGAGAAGTTAAATGCAATGTGAATAACCCCTCTGCCTGCCTGTTGGGAATATACATTAATGCTTAACTGATAAACCTAGCACCATTCTAGCTTTATCTGTCGCCAGTATCATGTTGGATATGCACTACCCGACTTTGTCTTTGGTTAATTTTACATCCTTATTACCTACAATCTAGTCCTCACTAGATTTACACTGCCAGATAAATAGAATAAAGCACAGATGACTGAAATAAAGAGTGTCTTGTGTCTGGAAATAATCAACTATGTTATGGAAATTGTGAAAGCTGAAAATGAACATTATAGCTTTCCAGCTTTTTTAATGTGGTACTGATTTTGGATTCTCTGATAGAAAACTCTCCGCTTGCTCACTTTCTGTGATATATTTAGAAGAAAGTAGTACTATTTTCATGTGTGTGCACAATTAGTAAAAAGCAGGTAGGTAGCCCAGCTGATATTAAATTAAAAACTTGGGAGCAGAAGCCATTTGTGTCAATTTTCCATTTTGTCACTCTCTTTTTCAAATAGCTAATTTAGGATACTCCGTCCCACACTGGTGTTTTATGGTATGTATATTTTATGACAGCCAAATGACAAATTTGTCTGAAATGAAGCTATTCTTTGAAGAGTTAATTATAACCCGTGTAACATATTAAAGAAAAAATCAATATATATTTGGAATGAGTCACTATTGAATCTTATTCCAAACAGAGCAAACCTATTCTAAAAAGTAAAGCTCCGTTTTTAAGTCATTTTTCTAAAACAATCTAATTTGGGAATTAATTAGAAGAAAAGAAATACTTTGTCAACATATCTGTGCAACAATCCTTTTGTAATGTAACATTATGTAATCTGCTTGTGTGATGTTCAGCTGAAAATTTCACGTTTAATGTTGTTTGACAGCAAAACAATAGGCCAGACTGGTCTCATTGCTGAACACCTTGACATATGTGATATTTGGACTTTGAAAGGCATCACCAAATTTTGGGTATCTGTTCCAATCTTTCAATCTCATGCAAATAATTAGACAGAGATCTAAGAATTTACTCTGAGTATTCCTCAAGGAGTAAATAAAGAAGAATGCATTACCTTTTTTCAGTCATCTCCAGAATGAGGGGTGTCTCAGGTATCTACCAGTAATTTCAGCAAACAGGCTTTGTCATTCTAATTTCTTACCATGTGCAACATGTACTACAGCAATTGTATCTCAGTTCTGCAGCTATAGCCATCCAAAGTGTAATGAACTGAAATTATAATACGAAACAACTCCAAATGTGTTGATGTTGACTCACCTTTTTCTAACAATGATTGCAAAGCTTAAGAAACAGACCTCAAATGTTTCATTTGTGGGGTAAGATTAAAACAATAAAGAAAAAAATATAGTGCTGAGAGAAAGATCCTGAAATAGAGAAACAAAACAACAAGGTTTATCATATTAATTTGCTTTAGAGTTCCAAAAAATTTTGAAGAAAAATGAAGACATGCATACTCTAATCAGGGCTTTACTCAGGAAAGTGAGGGGTTTAGTTTTATGTGGGTGCTACCTTCACATAGAGTTATCCCTAGCTATCAAGGAGAATCATGTTTCATCTGATTGTACTTTGGTCAGGGAGGCTCTGCAACTCTGTGTTCATGTTAAGAAAACAGGTTTTATCACTGCAAAGTTGCATAGAAGCCAGAGGTAATGTAAAACCAATCTATTGTTTGTAGGATTATAGGCAGATTATGAACAGGATTTCAGGAGCAAATCAGTATGTCATCTGCATACAATGAACCCAAATTTATGGAGTTTCCAATTTGCATTCCTTGAAGCAGTTCTTAGTTTCTGAAAAATAAGGCTAAAGGTTCAATTACAATTGCAAAGAGAAAAGAGGATAATGGACAGCCTTGTCTAGCTCCCTGGTGTCATTTTAAAAAGGGCGAGTTTAAATTGCTAGTATGTACAGACCTGGTCAGGATATTACACAGTATTTTTAATCCAATTTTTATGAAGCTCTTCTAAAGTGAAGAGTGTCAGGGTTTGGATTTTTTGGATTTTCTTTCATTGTGGGGACTTTTTTTGGTGTTGGGGTTTTTTTCTTTTTTTTTTTTTTTTTTTTTTTTTTAAGAACACTTAACAAGTGCTTCCACTGTAATGAGTCTGAAGAGTGTCCTGGTCAGTTGAACCTGTACTACCAAACTTGGGGTGAATAAACACAAAACTCTGAATCTTTCTCAGTGAAGCACAATGGAAATAATGCAGACTGATCTACATGGAAATCCTTTGCGATGAGCTGAGGCAGTTTTTCAGCAAGCCCCTGCTCCCCTTTAAACCTTCACTCAAGGCTTAGTAGTTTTGGGTGCCTGTGTGCACGCTTTGGATGCAGGAGTGTATTTCGGCACTGGTAAATAAATGTAGCCTGATGTTTAGGAGCAATATCCAGTGCTGCAGACAGATAGAAAAAACAGTTTGATGGGATTGTTGAGTTGTGTAATAACAGACTTTTTGATTCAAATGTTCGGTTAAACACTTCCAATAACAATTCGGTTGCGTATGTATGATTTCTCATTGAATGTTTACTGGCAGCTCATCTAAGCATGCTACTTTCCACACAGTTAGCCTTTAACAGCATTTATAATTTCTTACTAAGTCTAAGGTTACCCTTTGATCTGGTGAAAGTTTCAATAAAGTGCTTTTGTTTACAAACTTTATCCCCTGTTTAAAGCAACTTGGGAGATTAGAGTGTCTGACACTGCTCTTTGAAAGTGTTATTTATGATTTCTAGATCACATGTCAAAGTTTGAGCCTTTAGTTTTAATAATTGACGCAGTTCGGGATACTTCATCTTATTCTTTACACAGAACATGTGCCAGCAATTTCCCATTTGTATTCTCACTGGTTTACTTTATATGAAAGCTTTTCTGCAGCCATGGAGTGTTTTGTCATTTTAAAACTATTATTCAAAATTACTATTGTTGTATCTCTCCCTTTTTGAGGTCTGCACCATTGTTAATTGTGGTTTTTAATGATTCCCGTCTTGGATTTTATAGCATATTATTACCATCACAGAATCAAGTTTCAAATTAATATTTTGGTCTGAAGAAAAGCACTCCTTTTCTTTTTTCAAGAAGTATTTGATTTGTTCATGCAGTTTCTTTCTTGTGACAATTGTAAAAGGAATTATTTTTTTCCCTGCTACTTCTATAGTGGGAAAACTACCCCAAATATCTTACTTTAGAGTCTGGGAGGCAGTGATGAGACAGATCTGCTTGGCCCTTGACAGTTAAAATTTTATATGGAGAAGAAGCTATGTCCACCTCCAAGATACATACTACTAAAGGTTTGTCTACAGCAGCATCCTCACCGCAGTGAGCACAGGACTACCTTTCAAATGCTGTAAATGCCAGACTGTTTTGGAAGAATGAAGTACCAAAAGAGAAGTCAAAAACATGTGTGCAACACTCGCGTGACATTGTCACTGTGGCCTCTTTTTTCTAAACGATAGGTTGCAACATATCGATCCACTTTGCGTGGGCTGTTCATAGTCAGCCTGAGACCAAGCAAACTGAAGTTGGTAAGCTGGAGACAGCTAATGAGCAGAATGCTGAAATTAGTCCGCTACTCAAGGCAAATGAGCACCCACCTCCTACTAGCCCAAAAAGAAGCTGCATACCTATTACCAACAGCACTCCAAGCTGAAGCTTGGGTCTGCACATCACACAATCAATGGGGAAAAGCTGTCAGCAAAAAGGTGAGCTGCTCAAAGTATTGCCTTTTCCTGCCAACCTCACCTTGCCTTATCCACAAAAAGTTGGATTGTGCTCCTTTTCAATCACATCTATATTTCTCAGAGGCACTGGGACAGCTGGGCAATGGCACTGACTGCCTCTGCAAAAGCAGACCAGCAGCTATGTGTGGGTGCTTGAGATGATACATCCCACAAAGATGTTGAAAAAGCTAGTAGAGGGTTCCCCCACAAGGGAAAATCTTCTGTGAGCTGCCCAAGATTAGCACACAGAACTGTCTCAGAGCAACACATCCAGCCCTGCCAGGTCCTGACAGTGAATCAGCCGCACCCAAGAGACTGGCAGTGTCAAAGGCCGTTGATGAATCAAGCAAACAGTAATTTACTTGTCTTCCCTTCCTTAGTGGCCATAAGGAGTTTACCCACCAGGATCACAAGAGCTGTCTCCATGCCATACTCCAGCCAGATTGTGAAGAGTGCTGGATTTTGGCAGTTGGGAGTTCTAGATGCAACTCTTACGGTGTTTTTGCTTAGACATAAGAGTTTAGGCATCTTAAGTATTCATGTTTCACAAACTTGTTGAGGTGAAGAAGGATGGGAGGGAGAGGTCTAAGAAGCTGCAAGCACCCTAGCTTTCTATCATTTCTCTGTTTTGCCTTAATATAAAAATCTATTATTTCAAACTTTAAATCTTCTGTTAGAATTATAACTTTTAAATGTAAGGCTTCTTTCTTCCAAGAGATTTAATTTCTTTATGGATTGTTGGATTAAAATACAATCTTCCTGTTGGACTTTTCTGCATTTTTTATGATCCTTCCTTAAGCACAAGCTTCTTGGTCCTGTACAAGAAACAGAGAGAGAAAAAAGAAAAAACTGTACTCGTCTGATGGTCTCACATAGAGAATATTTTCCAAGAATGCAGAACAGAAAAGTAAGTGGGACAGAAGCTTTATTATGCATAACAGTTATTGTGAATAGAGAGAAATAGCGAGGCATTGTTTGCTACAGTGGGGACACGTAAAGTAGTAATTGCTCAGTATCGTGGGAATTAGCCAAAACTCAGATACTAAATTTCAACATACAGAATCATAGAATGCTTTGGGTTGGAAGGGACCTCAAAGATCATCTAGTTCCAACCCCCTTGCCATGGGGTCAGGGAAATACACCTCATGTAGTAACACAACTTATGTTACAACTACACACTAAGAATGGGCAAGTAAATTTACAAACTTGAGATAATCCATCCTGCCCATAGAGTATGAGAGAAACTGCTTACATCATGAACACCCTTGAGTTGGTTATCATATATTGATATCCTAAGTTCATGTTTTAAATCAACAGAAGTTCCCAGATAATCTTTATTAAATGCAAAGAAATGCTGAAGGACTGTAATTTATTTCCACCACGCCAAGACACTACATATAGCTGATATAGCTGCAGATGCAGTCGTAACCAAGTTACTGATATGCTGTTTACAAATATTAACAGGCAACCGTGAGAGCACTAGGAGAATGCTAGATGTTCAATTAGCATAGGACAGGGTCTATACCCTACTTTTATTAGCGTTAATATAACCGATTAAACCAGAGAGATCTTTCTAATAAACAGCTCTTGTTTGGGCAGAATATTAACTGAAGGAAAAATAATATGAAGGCTTAAGGTTAAGATTTGATTGAAGATTTTAGGCTACTGAATCTATTTAGTAATTAGATGAGGACTAAAGGGAACATTTTATCTCAGAATGAATATGAGTTATTTGTTGGGACAAAGAGCCAAAGTCCCGGGTGTCAGGCTTTCATCTACTTACTGCAAATGGAGGAAATTTGGCTTCTCAGCAGTGGTCAGCAATCAAATGTGAAAATTCAGTCAAGCCAGTATTTCCTCAATTACAAAGCTTTTTAATGTATCGTCTTAAAATAATTGAAAATAAGCATCAGTGGGGAAAAAAAAAATCTCATTTAAAAAATGTTTCTGCAGCAGGAATGTCTGAAAAAAAATACGGTAAATATCTCCATTCTTAATGGTCTCACTTTGTCTATTGTAAGCGCTGATGTAAATTACACCAGGCTTCAGAACTACTTCATTTTCTCTACTGTATTATTCTGTTTTCATTCCAAGGGCAATTTCACAGAGGAAGGGTGAAAAGAACCACCAGGAAGGGTCAAGTTTGCACAGGATGAGGTTTTCTTCACATTCATTTTTCTCTCAGAGTGGATATCCATAGAGAGATTTCTAGAATTGGCCACATAAAGAGGGAATTCCTTAACTCAAGATGTAATTCCGCTCAAATGTGGACTTACAAACATTTACACATGAAAACTTCTCAGTAGCTTGTTCGGTAAGTATTATTATGTCCACCATCGCAGTGCAACAAACTAAGGAATGGCAGGAAGTGATACCACAAACGGCATCTAAACATGACACAACAGCAAAAGACATCCCAGCTTTAGATCTCCATAGCATGTGCATGATGGCACAATCTACAGAGTGGCTCTCTTCAGCTGAGGGCTATCAGTGCTTTCCTAAATCACAGTATTTCTCCATTAAATTTGTTTTCCAAGGTTCATGTGATTTGATACTTATTTTTTCCTTTGCATGTCACTTTAAAAGAACGCAGAATCCATGCAAAATATAATTCTAAATTCCATGAATTTGCATTTGTCTTGCGTTAGAGCACAATTCTGAAGAATCAAAAGGACTTAGATTTTTAACAAAGAATGGAATGAACATGTCTACCAGCCATAGTTTCTTGAGACCAATCTCTCATACTGATCCCTTCACATCTTATGAAGTATCTCTACTAAAAGCATCCCTCCCTTCTCTCAAGCTACACAAACACCAGGGCCATGGTGAAGCATCAAGCACAGCTTAGCTGAGGAATCTTGAACAAGTTTTGGACAAGAAGGCATCCAAGATCCTTTATGGACAAGCCTCATGGAGAATAGATTAAGGATACTAAGAGGTTATTTGTAATATTACCATCTGAAATCTGGGAAGCATCAAACGGTGCTATGCAAACTAAGCCAAAATTCCAGAGGCAATCATGAAAATAGGCTGAGATCTGCTGTCTGATTTTTGTCTCAAGGACCCATAATTTGAACTGAAAGTTTCCAGAGCATAGCTCTGCTGAAAAATCAGGCACAAAGTGACTGCACTTTGGCATTTAAAATGGTTGCACCCAAGAAGTGGATACATTTTGTAAATTCAGCTGCTTAGGCAGAAAGAAAATTCCAACCATGACACTTGTGTATGAAGGCAATCTTAGGTCAAAAAAGAAACAAGAGAATCAAGCATAGCATGACTTCTGTCTGAGTAGAAAAAAGCCTCTCCAGAAGGGCATGCAGAAGTTTCAGGGTCTTTTTTAACTATTTTAAAATGTATTCATTAAGAAAGTAAGAAAAATCTCCATATCCACGCACACACTCCTAATCTCCAAATACACACACACACATACACCTCAAAATAGAGTTTTAAAATGGTTTTGTAAACTTCTCTCTTTTGGATATGAGGCTATGTGACTATTACAAACCTTCAACAGACATACAGCTAAATCAATCAAAATTGTGATTAAAGAAAAACAGGCTGTAAGCGAAGCAGGCAGAACTGCTAATATCAAGCAACTAGTACAGAAAGTAGCATAATAGATTGATCAATTTAATGACTGACTAAAACTCAGTTCTAAAATAAGCTGCAGGACAAATAGGGGTAAAAATCCTTCCTGACTATACAGTCGTTTCTTTATGATCAATTCCTTCATCTGCGTTGCATAGTGTTACACAAACTGGTTGAGATTAAAATCTTGAAGCTCTGTTTTTTTGGATTTGTCTCAACTGGCATCTTATTCAAGGTTATTAATCAGAGCTGATTCATAATTTTCAAAATGTCGTAAAGAGGGCTCACATTAAAATAAAAAAAATCATGTATATCATGCAAACATCCTTCTGGGGGTGACTCAGTCATCTGTAGGTTGTACCACAGCTCTGTTGCAGTGTGTACTGCTGTTCCGAGTTGCTGATTTTAACCAGACTTCTTTGAACCTGATTTTCCCTGGAAATCCTGCAGGGATTATTTTTTTTTCCTTTCTTCCCCTCCTCAGAAGACCAAGAACACAAATGACACAATTGAACAGATCTCCCATAAATTACTGTGACCATAGCCATACCTTCAACACACCACAGTAATTAAATTTGGATACGATTTATTTTCTGGATACAGAAAATCAGACATTAGTAAGCAACATACCAAAAAAAAAAAAAATCAGGAATCTGGGACAGATCATTTTTGTTTTCATCAAGCATGAATCAGTCACTAAAGGACTGCAATGCTCTTCAGGACAAAAAGATCTTTTCTCATATTATTTCAGCTTCTGGACAAGATACTCTCTGAAGGGGATGCAACAAATGTGGGGGGAAAAAAGCTGAAGGCTTTTCTAGAATCTTTGTGGGTTTGGTTGCACACATTAAACCCAGTTGTCAGACTAAATAGGGAAGGTAGGCATGTTATGTTGAGTCAGTTCAGTTGGAACCTCAGGACATAAAGAAACTGAGCTGTAAACTGTAGAGCCTGGCCTGGACAGATGAATTCTGCAAATTCTATTCTACAAAATAGAACATTATTTAAAGACCTTTTCTGAAGGTAACAAACAACCCTCTGGCTTTAGTCCTGAATACAGCTCATTAAAAAAAGTTCTCCAATCAGCGTTTTCGAGGAAAATTAGTTGCCCTTTAAGGGGCAACTCAAATACTAAAAATTTTCTACCAAAATTGAAAACATGCTGTTGTGGAAATATTCCTATGCTGCCAAAATATGTGTGTGTGTGTGTGTGTGTGTGTAATTCAGACATTGTCTGCTCTCATTCTCTTCTGCTGGTCCACTTTGCAGACAGCTTTCACCCCCAGAAAGTCATTCTGACCTTTCCTCTAGGACAATGCAAAGGCAGTGCGCTGCAAAGCATCACACGGTGCATGTCTTTGGCTTCAGTGCATCAGTGAGAAATACTGAGTCTAACTGTGAAGCCCTGAAAGAGAATGGAGACAAGAAACAATAGCCCCACAACTCTCCAAATCAAAATACTTTGTTCTTCAGCCAAAACTATATATACACTCTGTTCTGTCTTTAAAGCAAATACATTTTTAAAAATCTCCCTTAAGGAAATCTGAAAGAAAAAAACATAATCTTTAGCAAAACTAACAATATCTGATGAAGATAATTTAAGTATATAATTACCAACATGCCTTATCTTTTCAGCTTTTAATAGTTAGGATTTTGGCTGCAGTAAATATGGTTAATGAATGTATAGTTATTAGTAGAAAAAATAATAGAGGTTTGACTAATACTCATACAGAAAGTTTTATATACTTCTTAAGAAAAAAAGCCAGAAATCACAAAGGATATTTCAGAGTTGCCTTATATGAAAAAGCCACAGGCATAATTTTATATTGTTTCCTTTTTCAGAACAAATTAAACTTCATAAAACGTAAAATACATCTTTTACCTATCTATTATAGAGTGTCATAAAGGTAAGAAATAAATGTTTTATCACTGTCAACTTGAATATGCATCTCACATCTTTCTGGCTCCATTTTAAGAATAGTCAAGAAGGGAAAAAAACTCATATATGCTTATATATATATACACAAAAAGTTGACTAACATGGTCTGTACTGAAAAGGTCAAAAGGCATATTTTGTATTCTTCTGGGTGAACATACCCTGAAGTTTTATTATATAATTTTAAAGCATATTTTAAATGTTGTTTTTCATGCTGTAATTTGTAAATGATACATTATTTCAAAATGCTAAGGCAACCTTCTTTTAAGTATTGTCTAAATAGATGTAAAATCTGAAGGGTTTTAGGTCTAATTGCAAGTATTCACCAATCTATTTGAATTTCACAATTCTACATAGGTTGCTTAAAAAATAACTCTATTTCTCCAATTTGGATAAGTCTAACATACAGTCCACAAATTTTTATTTTATTTTTTTTTTTAGCTAGCATATTAAATTGCCTTAATGAGATATATATATATATACTCAAGGTCTTTCATCTAAACCATGTCACCAGATTCAAGACAGTATCCTATGATGGAAATATAGACACAGTAGTGAACACAACACAAGTCTGTATGAACTCAGATAAGGCTGTGATGCCCTAATATGGGTTGTATTCCTTTAGGAGATTCACTTAAAACTTGTATTCTGTTTTTTCCAGCTGAACAATGGAAACAATACACATATATTGCTATGCTATTACAACAGCAAAATCTGTGCATCTCCCTTAATATATTATGATACTCTGTTATTATCATAGCCAATATTGATATTGCTAACACTAACAAATTTTAAAAAAATAAAAAGAAGCATACCTATGTTCCCTGAAGATGGATGTTAGACCAAGCAGTCAAAAACATGGCGAGCATTGCCATTTCAACCGCCTGGAAATACTTCTGATGGAGTAATTTTTCAAAGGAAAATTCAAAAGTGTCCAAAGTAAGATGCTTTGGAAACTTACATGGGGTATTGCCAAAATTTTCTTTCAGAGAAAAACGAAGACAAAAGTTCCAGCAATGAAGAAAAATGTACTGCTTGGATATCTTCCAAATGAATCGTTTAGGTTGCTTTTTTTTCTGGTGGTGCAAGCTTGTGGTTTTCAATACAAAAGTATCAAAAGGAACTATTGTAGTAAAAGGATGTGATTTTTCAAAAGAGACATACTTTGATTGATCAGCAATATTTTGATGTGAGTGGAAGACGGGACCTGATATTTTTTACTGCAGGGAAATTTAAAGCTTGCATCTCTTTTATTTTCTTTCCTCCACCCGCATTGCCCCAGGTAGGCAGCAGAATGGCAAAATTCAGGTTAAATGTGTGCCACTGAAAGTCTACTGGTACAAGGTGATCTTCCTTTGTCTGCAAGCTTCACCACCAAAATCTTCTGTAAAACAACCTGAACTGGCCCCTATGATGTCATTAAATGACCAAACAGGTGCCTAGTTTAGCCTACAAGAACCTCAGTAGGTATTATTTCCCAAGGATCCATTTGCGGACCATGACATTTTCTGGGAAAGGTCCTGCCCAGGTAAAACACCTCCTCAAGGTACATAAAATCTTTCACCCAGTAGCACTGCCAACAGCACAGAGAATTTCTCAAATGAATTTGCTGTAGTTGCAAATTGGAAAAACATTTATATATTTCAGCAAAGGAGTATTCTGGGTACAAACTCAAAAGCTTAATTTCCTCCAGTGCATAAAAAGAAACTTGCAAGTCTACATCCAAATGACTAGGAAAAAGAAAAAAAAAATAACATTAGGAATAACTCCTGCACAGATTTTTGGCTAGCGTCGGGATTTCTGTCTGAGGACATTTTCTGCCTCATGCTGGCTGCTTGCTGCTTCATAACACTTGACAAATTCTTGGTTCCTAAAAGCAGCCGTAAATGTTTGGTGGATTGCTTCATTTAGCTAGGAGTTCTCAGGACCTCAGCCTAGTATACAGTGTGGTTCGCTCTTCCCTTTTTAGCTTATCTTGATTTTTATACATTTTCAGCACTAGTAACTTTTTGTCTCTCCCTTCCTCTCGACCACAGGAGGCATTTAGGATCTGTAAACTAGAATTTCCCCAGGCATGAGAATTTCTTTTGGAGAGAGGGCTAAGGTATACAGGAGCAACCCTTACAAATCCAGTGTTTGGGGAAAAAGACAGTAGAGCAACTCGGGATTTTGTGTAAGTGCACAACTGTTGTGAATTTTTATCAAAGTAGTAAAAAGGGAGTACTAGAGCAGCTTTTATATAATCATGTCATATGTTTTGAATAATAGCCATTCAAAGGATGAGATGCATTTAAAAAAGAGGGATAAGGATAGGCAAAAGAAGGAATTTAGGTAGGTAGCCTAGGAAAAAATCACATACTGAGACTCCAGTTGAAGCAGAAAGCTAAACTGACAGACCTGCTCCAAACACTAGCTTTCAGGAAGGCAAAATATCAGCACCTTTTTTGGAATATTTTGTGGATAAATTCTATCAAAAATGAGATACCATACTGTAAATATAAGATCATGTGTTCAATTGTGTCAGCACTTAAGGCTTCTGGTTCATTCCCCAAAGTACAATATCCCAGATATTATACCAAGGCTGTACAGTACAGGTTTCCATCACTCAGAAATGCTACCTTTTAAACTAGAGCAAGTAAATGAAATATTTTACACTGCAAAATTCACCCTAGGACTAGTGTAACATAACCCTGATTCACTGCTGTCTGCAGTAGTACTACAGGTAGAAATCTTAACCTAATGGAAAATATCATGCCTGATTTTACTAAGCACTTAGATAGGCACTTAAATAATAATTCCATGCTTCTAGCAAGATAAGTAAAGCAACACACAAGTCAAAATTAAGAAAACCAGAAAGCTTAAGTTGTATTATTGTGAATAGCTGATTTTGCTTTGATTGTATGCTTGAAGTCCAATTTTCAAGAACTCTATTATAATTGCCTGTATAGTATTTGTTTTGCATGCAACAAGGGAAATTAAGATAAACAGTCTATTTTCTCTAGTATCTTTTAGTTGGTAGTCATGGTAATACCCAAACCATACGTTCTTTTTCTAGGCTTCCTGACTTTTTGAGTTTGGCAATAGCAAAATAATTCAAACTGTATCAGAGGCCATTAATACCTAAGTAGCAAAAGCAGAACTAATTCAGCTATACAGGCAATATATTTGCCAGGAACTGCCATGGGAATCCTTGGATATGCTCCTAGGATCTCTTACTCATTCCTAGGACAGCCCTGGTTAATGTTTCCTTCCTGTGAAATCAAAGGTAGAGTTCAAGGGGAAAGGAAAACCTCTTGGAGTTCTCCTTTTAATGTAATACAGTCTAGCCTCTCACAAAACAAGAAATCAGCCTTGAAGAATGATTGCTTTATTTACATCAAGGTGACAAGTAGGTGCCTGAAATTTGGGTCTGGCCAGCAGTCAAGAAAAAAAGCCTGATGAGGAAAAGGATCTGTACAACCTGTATATGCATGCAATTCATGCTACTTTTAACTAGTGGGTACTGGGGATAAATTTGAAGGTGGTTGCTGTCTTTTTCTTTTACTGCACACAACCTACCAACTGTGCAAGACAATATACAGTCCATAATTGTCCACAAAACATCTATGTTGGACTAGGCAATACGCAAGCAGAACAAAAAGAAAACATTTTCTAAGCAAAAACATGCCTACTTTTTCACCACTTTTCCCACAAGACCCATGTGAAAGACTGTTCCTTCCTTTTCCCATACTTCATTGATTTATAACAGGTAGGAACATTTCCTGCTTTTTAGTCAACCCATTTGCTATATGTACCCAGAAACACCTCTGCAGTTTCTAACCCTGTATGCAAAACACACAAAGCTTGAATAAAATCCAAAATGTAGACAATATGAAATCAGTTTCAAAAAGCTATGTTACTAGAAAAATTGTGCCCAAACTCACTGAGGCTCATCCCAGTGTAACCAGCACTATGCACCATTTGCATCCTGAATTTTTAATCTTGAGATATTTGTGAGATATTTTTCAACTTTTTTTCAAGTCTTATCAAGGAAATTTCAGCATCTCAGCTCTAAACATGATTAAACTACAACTAACTTGCAGCAAGTTCATGCCAACATATCTTTATGTAAACTTGTTACTCTGCTGTTCTGCATTTGGCACAGTGGCAAGTTGAACAGGTTTTGTTTCCCTTCCCTTAGAGTAGTTGGGTTTCCACACAGACTGAGCAGGTCACAGCAAGGGAATGCAGGTGAAAGCCCTCTGACCCTGCCACTCTTGGCCTCAGTAAAGGCAAAATTAGGCTTGAGTATACATCCCCCTTGCTGCTTTTCCAGCACACTGCAGCCTAACCCTGGCTACCCATGTCATTCCTTCCTCTCTAATTTCTTGAGGTCTTCACTTCTTTTCCCATCTCAAAGCTGTCTTTATTACATACCATTAGGTAAGCCCAAATTGTTCCTGGAACATCATGAGAGGCCTAGATAAGATCTAGATGCCCCATTTTCTTGTATCTAGACTGTGTCACCTTGTGGGAAGAATGTCCCTAGTGTTTTGTCACAGCGCACATTTACTAGGTACTTATCCCTGAATGCCCCCAACCAGTTTGATGTAACAAGAGATATTCCCCTCTAGGAAGCACTTCTAGTCAGTTTGTCCTCTACCAGCTGATCAAGTACATTTTCTTTCCAGCCCCTGGTGGTAGGGTTTCTGCTAGAAACCTCTACTGACCTCAAATCTCTTGCTAAACAGAAAATCCACATCTTCATCTTACCCTTCTCCTTCTCTCTTCCTCCTTCCATGCAAGCCAAGTCCATGGAGACACATTTTGTACACAGGTCATCCAACAGCCTGACCACCATACACCAGTTGTTTTCTTCCAGAGGATACAGGTGCTACAAAGCAGGACAGAGGCCATGAGGGAGGTTTCCTGTCTAGGTAGGCACCACAGATGTTGAGGTCTGTAAGACCAGACTGCTGCTGCTTCTTCCAATCCCATGGTTGAGGAGACGCTATTCAATGCATTCAAAGATGTCCTACCACTTGATACACTCTACTAGGCACAGGTCAGTTCTGCTGTCTCTCTGTGGGATGCCTAATGAGCATGGCTTTGTGTGGCAGTCATGCAAATAGGAAACTTGGCCCCAAAAATTGTAGGTCCCTGCCTTCATAAGGCTCCTCAACAAGAAAGAATGCGCTCTAAGTCTTAGTGAATATTTATCAGCTGGAATCACTGAGGTCTGCTGAACATCAGCCCAACCTGTGATGCATAGAGATATGTAAGTGTTGCCTGATTTCCACAAGTACTGCTGGTGACCTACAGGGAAAAGGAGCCTGTCTTCTCCTCCAGCTCCTTGGACAGGTGTGGATAGGAGACTCTGCATTACCAAGGTACTATCCTTTGCAGATAGAAGCCATTCTTTTACAAAGAAATGTCCATAGAAGCCATTCTTTTACAAAGAAATGTCTTGGGACACAAAAGTAATCTGACTGATGTGATGTCACGTGATGTGATCATCTGCAATGGATAAGGACCAGATATGATGAGATAGAAAGGCCTTTTTCTTTCTGTTTCTTCCATGGGATGTTGAAGATGGTAACCAATACAAGATACAGGAATCATCAGGACGGAGGTGACTCAAGTGATTGTTTAGGGTTTGGTGGGGTTTTGTGCTAGGTATACAAGATACACTAGAGCAGTAGAAGAAATAAACACCTACACATATTTCTTTTATCATTATCTCTTCAACTAGGCACATTAAGAGCAAGGAACAAAGTCCCTTTAGAAACTGTATAGTTCAAGTGTATTAAACAAATAACTAGCCCTCACCCTAGTTCTGAAAGAAAATCAATACAAAACCAGAAATAGTGACTTCAAGAGGAAGAGGAAAAACCACAAAGCAAAACAACAAAAAATTTACGTCCATATTTTCATAGTAAAATTCACACTGCAGTATTAGAATTCTATTCTATTCTATTAGAATTTTATTCTAAAAGAATTCTATTCTACAAGAATTTCATTCTACTCTATTTTAAATGTAATTGAAGATTTTGTAAATAGGTTAAGTAGAACCAACTATGCATTTTTTGGCAAACTATTATCTCTCCAAATCTTATTTCCTTCTAATCATAACAAAAAAGTGCCAGTACTGAAAAACCTCTGAAAGCTCTCTGAGCTTGAGTGCAATGCTTACAGAGAAATAAAAGTTTACTGACACCTGCTATTTTCTCTGTGGATGGAAAAAGACTTTTAACACATTTGAACTTTGCTCACCAGCAAACTTGCATCAGTTTGGCCCATATATTTTACTGAAATAAACTACAATACATTCTACCTTAGAGCGAGCCATCTCTAAAGAAGTAAATGTCTTGTACATCCCCCTTTTGAAGTCTTTTCTCCATTCAATGCTGCGTTTTGGAAAAGCTGCTGCTTTGCATTTTATTTTTAACTGATTCTACTAGTTATTAAGGAGTCTGGACAGGAAAGAAAAAAAATAATCAGTGAAAAAAAGTTGCAAGTACCCCTGCAGCTGAGCTCCCCTGCAGTCTGCTCCAGACTGGAGCCAGGCATCTGCTTTTCAAGTCAGTGAAATCTTTCTGTTACCTACAAGCAAGTTAAAATGGCAAAGGAGCTTTGAGAATCAAAAACGTAGCACCACAAGCATTGGCTAGTGCTGGAATGTGAAGCACAGTCCTTGGGAACAGATGGTTTAATACATCACAATAAATCTCTTACCAGCCTTTGCAACATAGTACTTCAGATAAAAATAAGTTTAAGTTACAATCTGTGAACAAAATGTTGTCCTCAGAGGCAGAGAAGAACTGCTTTTGACTTTACTGAGAGTTGCAGCTCTGTTTTGGAAAATATGTAGTTTATGTTTTTAAAGGAGCTGATCAAAAGTTCCTTCTCACCTTGCTTCATAATTATGAAATTCAACCCAAAACACTACATAATGGCTCCACACTATCACACACACATGCATGGAGCCGAAAAAATACCATTCAGCATTCATCCTCCTCATCCAAGACACCTGGAACTCGTGATCCGCCTACTTCACAGACATTGAAGAGTGCAGGACAATTATCAGAGCAAGGTAAGAATGTAATTTGAGCTACACATTACGTACAGCTGACACATCAGAATACCTGCCTTGAGCAACCGGATTTGCATAAATTAAAGAGCTACAGACCATGACTGTCACAAAGATGTCACATCAATTGGACCTCACTTCCTTCATTGTTAAGTTTGTATGCAGGGAAGTCCAGCGAAGGGGGAAGAATGAGGGGAAGCAAGAAGAATTAGATATTTCAGGTGACATAGTACAGCTGCAGTTTCCAATTTTGACAAGTTAAAGACTGTATTTTTAGAATTAAGAACTCAAACGAGATTGGGTACAAGCTGGTAATTTCTTGATCTAAGGAACATTAACATTCATTTCTAATTCACATAAGTTGGTATGCATCTTCAATTGCATCTGCAATGTTTATTCCATCATTTGCTTCGTTTCACATGAGTTCTTTCATTTACACAATATTCTTCTACGGTGGGGGTGATGTGTCCTGAGCTCTCTCCAGTGGCATCAGCAGAATCTTACGTCTCCCTTGGAGAAGTTAACAGCAGGCGAAGAGTTTGTACCGCATAATTTATCATACTCATGAATGCAGTTCATGAACAAACTGCAGTTTTTACAAGTTCGTTTTCTATTTGAAGCTGTCCAATAAATGTTTTGTGCAAACCAATTTCAGCCTACAAATTGCTCGTAAACTGCTCACTGCGAGTAGTACTCCCAGTATTTGCTAGTTGTGATTCAGTAGTCGGCCTTTGGGATTGGTCAGGCTGACCGTATGGCTTGGTTTTCTTCCCTGAACATTGTACTAATCCTACCAAACCTCAAGCAGAGAAGAAAATGGGAGCTTGACTAGGTAATAAACAAGGACACAGTAGGTGTAGTGCCCGAGGGGACTGGTGAAGATATGAAGGTCAGTAAGGATAGACTAGTAAATGTTAAAAAACGGTGTCGGCTTGGATGTTAGCAGTGCAAGAAAATGAACAGTGGTTCCCAGTGAGAAGCTGTAAGTTTATTTTCCCTGTTCTTTATTTAGGAGGATGGCCCAGACCAAGAGGAAATTCAGGCTTCGTCTGACTGAAATTACCAGGTTTCTCATGATAAATAAAGCTGTTTCATTTCATCAACTTTTTAAAAGTTGCATTTCTCACTACTTGACATATAACAAGATTATGTCCTTCCCAGACTGTTAATTTCAACCATCAGTTCACAACAGCAAGGTAGGAAAGTAGAAAGATTTGTGTAGCAATATGAACTCTTTTTGCAGCAGTTCTTAACAAAACAAAACAAAAAAACCTCCAAACACAACAAAATTTTCTTTGACCTGTACTGTCCCCTACTTCAGACTCCATGTTCTAGAAAATATAGAAACACTGAACATGGAATATCCCCTCCCAATCCCAAAATAGTTGCTTTAGAATTGAGAAAGAAAATAAAAATGTTATTTCTCCATACTACACGTAAGTTTAATCACAGTGCATTTTTCTTCCATTTGCCTCAAGGCAAAACAGAAATTTTAGAGAGGACTGAGCAGTTACCGATAGATCATAGAGGTAGGAAAAAGGACATAAAGGTATTATTGGCAAAGCAGAATAAGCAAAGGGGGACTCAGTAGGAGAATTAGCAGAAATGTAGGTCAGAGCTAAGGTCTTTGTGTCCCTGGAGGCAAGCAAAGAAAGCCTGAAACTACAGAAAAAGTCACACAGAGGAAGTGTTTCTCAAGGCGTGATTGTGCACGTGCCTGATGGTGCTGAAGAAACTTCAGAGAAATTGCTGTACAATAATAACTGTACTTCCTGTAGTGGGTATCACAGGAGTTAAATTCTAAAACACTCTAGCACTTTCAATTCCACTCAGAAAATGGTATAAAACAAGGTCCAGAGTTTTTTTCCTTCCAGCCCTGCAATCACTATTGGAAGGAAAGAGAGACTCAAGGCAAGCGAAAGGAATTCCAAAAGATCAAGGTGTTTGCTTCATTTCAGATGGGTGAGGTTTTTTTGAACTCAGCTGTGCTTACATTTTGCCAAGGCTTTCAGCATCTGGCCATGCTGTCTTCTGCTTCAAACAGCAGCGCTACAGGGCTTCCCCAGTGTAGGAAGTGCCTCCATTCACAATGCAGACCTCTAGCCCCAAATCTGCTCCCTTTTGAACATGGGGCATCCTGCCAGTCATGAGCAGTTACCTGCAAATGTTAGGGACAGGAAGAATAAAAATAACCCATGGAAATATATTTGGAGGTATTCATGACAGTTTCCCAATCACTGGTGAAGACAAGAAAAAAAAATCATCTCCCGCAGAAAATTATCATGAAAAAGCTTGATAGTCTGAAAAGCCAAAGTTGAGAGCAGAAGCAAGTATGAAGTAGAGGTAATACCAACCATTGGTCCTCCATCGGTTAGTGGCAATAGCACTAAGAAACCAAATACTCATGACCTCCCACCATACAGGTGAACTGTAATGTTGCAGCTGGGAAAACTGTCGTACTTCAGTTGTATTTTGTTTTTCAGTAGGTAGCAAAATACTGCTGTCACATGTGGACACAATCTACAATGTTTTCGGTGCTTATCTTTCTACAGAAAATTTCTCTCTAGCATCCAGAGAAACTAAGTGAGGTTGCATGAAAATACTAAGAGTTATGGGAAAACCAGCAACACTTATATTACATCAACACAAGTAAAAGATGATGCTAAGAGCAGTAATAAAACCTTTTGTCCAGTATTGTTGGTTATGCACATTTGCAACTCCTGCATGTGGTAGCTATCAGAGACATCTAGAATAATAACGCATTGTGCATGCAACTCTGTTAGAAGGCATAAAATAAGGAAGAGACAGATGATCTTTCCAACTTTCACTCACTGGATTCTTCTCAGCACTTGGTTTCCATAGTCTATCCATTTCATCTGGTCACCTGGGATGTCAGCTAGCAGTGATGATACAAGCATGCAGTCAGGTGCTGCTATTTACCAAGCACCATGCTACACCTATTGCTTGAATAAATCTGAACAGCATCTTAAAGCAAAGGAGACACTGCTGCAGTAACATTGACAGAAGACCTAGCTATTAAGCTGTCTACAGAGTCTAGTATCAGTGAAATGTTTGACAGCCGCAGGGACAAATATGTATTAGCAACATTGCTTAATCCATGTTTCAAGGGCAGAATTGAAACCATGCCTTCACCCTATGCAGGCACAGATTGCTGGAAGGATACTGTCATAAATAATAGTGCTGGAGGCCATACCATTATGCACCTCCTCTTCTCCCTCATCCTTCCACTTAGCTCCCCTAGGCCAAGTATATCTCATAAAGCAGAAGATGCACAAGCTCCTGGAACATCACAGAGTGCAAAAGAAGTAATCACAGCATACCTATAGTTCCTGGGTCTTCCTTTATCAGCTCAGAGTGGGGCAGTACCTCCCAGGAAAAACTCAATTTGTCAGTATCATGGGAAGAATCTGTCCATTATGAAAGGTCTATAGGTGTCATGGGAGACCTTTTCATATGCTGGGAAGTGAGAAGTTGACTTTCGAAAAGATATGCTCTAGTTCAGACAGGAATTAATTCAGCAAAGCCTATGGCCTGTGTTAAGCAGGAGGTCAGATTTTATGATCGCAATGGTCCCGTCTGGCTTTGTAATCTATAAAGACTAACTACTTTATAAGGGGGGAAAAAAAAACAAGCCCACAAAGAAAGAAAACAATATAGGTATTTTTAAACCTCAAAATTCCCCACCTTCCAATGTGTGCTCAGGTTTCTTTTTCAGGTATGTGTCCTGCACTGAGACATAGCGAAAAAGTGGGCTTAGCAAACCGCAGCATAGAGCACCTCTTTCTTAAGGGAGTAACTTGAAAAGCTTAGCAAGTTACACATGCAACATGCAGGTGAGGTTCTAAATTAGCTTAATGGAGGAGACTGCAGAGGAGCCTATCAATCAAAATTCTTGTAGGAAGGTGAGGAGGAATATTACCTAGTGTTGTGCTTATATTCCTATTCCCTTTTTCCTTGTTTTCCAAATATTACATACAAGATTTTCTCTGCTCTCTGCTTGAATAATTTGGCAGAAGATAGGAATTGTGCAAATCTCTGTTCTGTGAGAGCTTTTCCTGAAGCTTTGATTCTCCTGGGTTCATAAATCTCTGGGTTTTGCTTTGAGTTTTAAGGACATGGGAGCTGCAAACCTGCAAACTGATCTCATGTTAATAGCGTGCAAAATTGCAAAATTACAAAGCCATAAATAGATTTACATTTGCAACTTAGGAACAATGGGCTGACTTTTCTGTTTGTAACAAAAATCTACAGAAGGACGCGTTTTACCACACATCCACAGCACATGGGCACACAGATACACAGGGAGCCCATCTACTTGCTGGAAATTTATGAGTGAATCCGAAGAGTGAAAGCTCATAGAAAGTAAACAATTTAGAGAGTATTCTTTCTCAAAGCATCCTTCATTTTAGGCTTCTGGATTATTTCACTTTTATTTTCTCTGGTAGCACTGAATGCTAAATCAAATAAACCCCACACCATGTAAACTAAGAAATCAGTCAAACTGCAAGGCTTGTGTTTATACTAAAATATTTAAACAGAAAATACAAAACCCAGATTTGAATGCATTCAGGTAAATCTAGCAGATATGGTAAAATTGGGTAACCATTTTTTTTCTCTGCACTGGTTTTAAAACATAGGAAACACCTTGCAGGAATAAGTCAAGAAAAAACAGTTTACCAATATCAGGCTAAGTATTATGTTTACATATCTTCACTAAAAGCACACTGTAATGCAAAAATGGTAAAATTATCTTCATTTGAAAGGGAATATTTTTGTAAGGATAGTTATGGTTGCCAAAAGGGACTATTTCACTTTGATAAAATCAATTTGGCAGGAGATGGAGAGGGTAAGGCACTTACTTTACATTTTCCATTCCAATTTCACCCATGAAACAAAAAGGGAGAGGTCTATCTCACCTTTGACAAATGTTTGGCTTGTGAGAAGTCACCTGTACCAATTTCCATCATTATTTCTAGCCCACATTGCAGAAATAGGTACGTGTCTATTCTCTTTTTTATCATTGCAGTTACTGTTTATTCTGGGTGACAAAGAGGTAAACCAGGCTTCATGGTCTTGAGTATTAAACTTTCTCCTGATGTTGGGCCTCAACAAGTCCTCTTGAGATGTCTCAAATGGGCGACATTCAACTACAAAACAGCAACAGTTAGAGACACAAAGTTGAGGAAACATCCACATCCAAAACCAACCCAATTTTCAAAGAGACTTAGGAGCACAAGACAGCAGGCAGTTTTGAAAATCCCACTCTAAGAGACTTCTGTCACCATTAGCTACATGCAAATTAGGCATATACAAGATCTACAATAAGATTATGCATTTCCCCAGTTCCTGAGTCACACAAAACATTCAGCTGAAATGTACAGGGACTGCTCCACATCTGAGCATCCTAAAAGACAACCCATAAAGAGACTCCAGTGTTTCTGCCTATACAGATAGGTAGATCCTACTCTCCTGGGCAGGAATGTCAAAGCATCTAATCCTTCACTTTGGACATTGCAGCTTGGAGGTGCACAGTTTGCCACTGAAATCGATTACCCTTGTGTCTCCCCATGCATGCACTTTGCAAGGCTCTCGTTACATCTGTTGCATCAGGGTGCAAGGACTCGGTGCTGCTACCTGGTGTAGGGGAAAAAGGCACTTTGTAGGTAGAGATCTGTCTGGCTGACCAGAAAGCAGCAAATCCCCTTGTCCCAGCTCTCTGCAGAGGGGAAGAGGAAGAGTAAATGCTTTTCCCCTGAAAATACAGCCCTGTTTCCCACTTCCCAGCCATGCACTCTCAGCGCTCTAATCTCAACGGTACAAACTCACAAGTGGACTATCAGATCTCCTCTGAGTAGGTCTGGGGTATGTCTCCTCTGTCACCCTCAAAGCAAGTTATTCAAAAAGAAACAACTTTGAGGCTCCTCCTGCAGCAAGGTACCTTGATGAACAGGTACCAGACAGCTTTGTGAACTCTCATCTGCAGAAACCCCGGCACTTCAGGGCTGGGGGTGTGTGTTTCAGAAACCTTACTGGTTTTGGCAACAAAGGTTGGGAAACCTTACTTCTTCCAGGTTTTGGCAACAAAGCTGTTGCAATACTGGGAAGGTAGGTGTGGTTTTGTCAGACAGACAGGGCACTGAGAAATTTCTAAGGGCCTAAGTCCAGAGCCTTGCCTCCACTAGCAGTGGCTGAGAATACTAAAGCAAAAGCAATGATATTTTCTGTTGTCATTTTAAGCCTTACATTATTTATTCCCACTTGGAACAGACCTAGTATACAGTATTTAAAAATTACTTTATATTTCTATATGAGACCTCCCAATGTTTTTGGACCTGTGAAGCAACAGAGAGAGATATCTGCCAAAAAACCTCCCTCAAACCAGGAAGCATTAGGAAAAAGTCTCAGGAAAGCCTAATCCTTCAGTATTTGTAATTCACAAAAGTTTGGCTGAGTCTCTGAGCCCCTGAGTGCTTATGTGAATTGGAATCACTGATCTTTTTAAAAATTCACTCCTCCCTCAGAAGCATTTGAAACAGTCTTGTCTTGCCGCTCATTTGAGCTCAGGTGAAAATGAAATAAGCTTTATGCCCCCATCGCCACTGAAGGCACACCTACAGCACAGATGGGCTCCTAGCTGGCACAGGTGGTGGCAGATCCCTTGACATGGACTTCAGGCTGTAGGGTCCCACCAGGGATCTCAGGTGTGTGCTCACTACCAAAGCCTGTATCAGTGTGTGTTCATGCCTCTTGCTGAAAACCCAGCAATTTCCACAGTAACTGTCCGAGCAACTCAAAAAATATGGCTCACCAGCAGTAAACCACGTTTGTTGGGGTTTTTATGAAAGGCAAGGAGGACTGGGTCTTGGCAAAGTACTCTCTATTATCACTGTCCAGCTCTCCTTTCCAAGTGTGGCAAAGTTCTGGCAAAAATAAATAAATAAATAAATAAATAACTGAAGCAATCAACATGAGGGAAGCGAGCAGAGGAGAAGCTTTTGCCCAACAGCAGGCTGAGAGGGGCTGATAATGAATGACTGATGATGATTACATGGAATTTTTTTACTTCCTGCAAAAATGATAGATACTAGCCAAGTCAGCCCCACAGTGCCAGAGTGCCGTAGAGCCAGGCTGGGAAGCCAGCTCGACATCAGGCCTCTGCTTCCTCAGCAGCATCCAGCTTCAGATGGTGAGCTGCCCCAGGCACCCACAGGGCACTTTGCACGCAGCAGCTCCTGGGCCACCGCCCTGGGCAGCACAACCCCTCAGCACGAGCGGTCAAGGGAAAAGAATGGCGAGGGGATGAATTTAGAAGGGGAAAGAGAGGAGGAGAAACCTATGTAACAAAAGTCCTTATGATTAATGGATTGGAGAGGAGAGGAAAGTTTACATATGCACTTGGAGAGGAGGAAAGGATGTTCACAAGCTTCCTCTATGACAAATGCAGGTGAAAAACAGGGACGAAAGAGCTATTAATCAGTGGTACAAACAGACGGGTTTTTTCCCCTCAGGAGTTGCTGGTCCAGGTAAACTGCTTGTAGTGGTTGTTTCCAGCTTGCTCTTTACAGAGGGCTGCTCGGCAGACCCTACTGCTGTCTGCAATGAGCCAGTGCCCTTTAAGCCCAGCTCCTCCTTCATCTCCTCGCACAAAGTGGAAAAGAGTTCTAAAGACAGCATATGAGTAAAAACCTTCCTCTTCATGTCTCAGCCACTGTTGTTATTCACAGCGCACCTTACAAACATGGCGACCTGCCAGTCAAACAAATACCACTCTACTGAGTCCCCTAAACAGCCATCTGATCCTTTTCTAACTGTTGTTTAGAGTTGTTTAGGGGTGCCCACGGAGTGATGATTAACAGCCCCAGGCGCTGTGCAAGCACTTGGAATATGCATTTCTTACTAGTAGGGACATTTTTTCCTTCATATTTTTATTGGTTGTGTTTTATTAGTCACATTGCTCTTCAGCCTCCCTGCAGCATTGGCAGCAATGCCATTAGCTTGAGATGAAGCTGCATGTCCTCCCTTCATGGCTGAGGTGAGGTACCACAATAAAAGCAATATCAATAAACAGTACATTGCAGAAAATTAATAAGCAGTGTACTGATGAATTGTTGGCAGCCAGTAGTGACTACAGAATAGGTAACACACTTAATATCAAGTCATTTCTTGTTTTGGTTGCTAAGAAAGTATTTAGGAGTCTTGATAGCATGTAGTAAAACAGACTGGAGAAGGTATACAAATATTTAGTGAAGTCCAAGTGCATTAATTACTTAGTAAGTGCTTGTAATTATCTGACAAGACTACCTTGCTTGATCTGACATATGTAGTGTTACTCCCTTGCACCAGCCACAAAAAACATCGTGGAAACGTTGGTGCTATGTGATAAAATATCCCTCACTCTCACTCCACTATTTCAGTGATCCACACAGCAGGGCAAAGCCTCACAGCATCACAGCAGCTCCCATATGCCTGACTGTACCCATTTTATAAGCGGAGAAGCAGACAACCCTGGAAGGTCTCAATCTATACACTGAGGTGAAAAAGAAAAGCATGATCATGCAACAAGACTCTCATGCAGGAATAAGGACATCTGGCTTTTAATTCTTGGCTTTCTCTGGATCCTCATCTTTCCACATGTAAAGTAAGGATTATAGTAAAACGTATACACATCGGTCCCTCACAATGATGATTAAAGTCTCGCCCACCTAAAAGGTACTTCCATGTCACTGGTATCACAGTTTAATAGTAAGCTATGAACATCACTGCCTACAGGCACGCAGTCTCAGGTAGTAAATTCTTTAGGGATCAGGACACCCTTTCCTTATGCACAGGTAATGGACAGGTGTGATTTTGCCTGGTATTTGTAGGTGCTGCAGCAATCCATCCAACAAAGAGCATGAGCACACTCAAAGCAATCTCCATGTTTGATGTCTGAGGTGGAAAAATGCAGATGATATTATACACCACCAGCTACTACAGTTAATTACTCTTTTTTTGTTTTCTCTCTCTCTCCATTTCCAGAAGTTTCTGGAAGGCTTCAGGGTTCACTCTTTTTATTAAGTTGTTTAAAGGCATGAAGGAAGAAATTATGTGAAGGAAAGAAAAGATTAACATATTTCCAAATACGCTATTAAAAAAAACCCAACAAACAACACACCACAAAATTACCTGATCCCTACCAGAACTTCACTGACTAAATTGTTAAATGAGGGGGGGGAATCCTGTATAACATCCCATCCAGATGGTAGTTCCAGTGCTCTGTGGTCAGCCTGTTTATTAATGAACATCTGTTTTCCTTACAAAACAGGGTGGACTTTCTTCTATAAATTCTCCTTTCACATATTTCTTAGAAATTGACATTAGGAGTTATTCACTGTCACATAGATAAGCCAAATTTATTTTTAATTTTAGAAACTGCATATTAATTATAGCATTTCTGTCACTCACTGGATTATTGATTAGTGCATTGCTAAAACATATAGCTAGTTGAATATTGTAAAACCAAAAAATATTACTTTGTCTTTGAAGATACTTGGCTCCAGTCCCATTAGTTGTCCTTTCCTTTTAGCTTTCTGCACAACTGGATGAATTCTGCTGGTAAAGATGACAATGGATATCAAACTTCAAAGAATCTCACATAATGCTAGAGTCCCTAAAATAATCAATGAATTTGAGCATATCACTGTCTGGTCATGGATCCTTTATGAGTAGAAAAATGGCTTTATTGTAATTCAAGGTAAATTTCTTCTTAGTTCTAACCATATCCTATCATTTACTGAATATTATACATTGAATTACATAGAAAGACTGAGATTTAAAAATCTAAGAGGCAATTAAAATTTGGAGACAGACCAGAGTTATAACTACAGCACCATATGTAGGGCAATATTTTAATTACAAATGAGAACGTGATGGAAGATTTCAGTCCAATCCCAGGATTTTGAAACAGCAAAACCAAAAGACATTGAAAGGGAATGTTTGGACGCAAACTTTTTAAAAGGTTTAGATTTAAATTTTAAAAGATTTCATTGTCTATTAATGATATGCACCTTCTCAGAATATAAGGATATGGAAACTTGTCTAGAACTTTTTTTCTTCAGTACCATGGCTCTTTTAACCTCTGGTGCAGAACAACATACTATTACAATATCTTTCCTTTTGTGTTCTGACACTACTTTACGAAAGCAACAGGCTTGGAGCTGGTATACCTGCTTATGGAGAAGTTTCAAAGCCATAGAAAAGTGATTTTTGGTTGTTTTTTTTTTAAACAGAAGAATTTCAAGGCTTTGAAGTTGTCAGGAATATGTGTGTGTGTGTACAAGCATGTCTTTGTTTCTATGTTCCTCCTAGTACAGGACTTATCTACAGTTCAATGCTGTGATATCATTATGACATGAAAGGTCAAAAAATTGAGAATAAATGCAGTATTACTTGTCTACTGGAAGCCACAATACTGAAGGCAGTAAAACTGTGCTACTCAGAAACCATGGCTCCTTGCTAGTTTCAAATTATGCAGCACAGCTACCCTCAAACTCAGCATTTCACCTCCCTAGGAGTGGTAAGTGTTTCAGTTAAAAAAAAAATAAAATTGAAATGAACAAAATAAACAAAAACCCCCAAGCAACCAAATGCAGGAGACAAAAGCCAGACAAAAACATGTGGTTAAATCGTTACATTGTCTGGGTCATCCATCCTACAATCTGCTCCTCTGGAGCAAGCGAGGACATTCCCAGAGGAAACAGGGCAAAGCAGAACAATACTGAGCTCAGAGAGGAGACCTTGGGAAGGTGGTTCGAGCTTTTATTAACGGAGGATTTCCTGATCGCTTTCTGTCACAGGTAACCAGGCTGCCCCGGCAGGAGTTAGCTGACCTCACACAGGCCAGCGCCTCACACAAGGCACTGGCTCAGGTGACGATGTAACAGAAAGCCCCAGCGGGCTCTGACAAGCTCCAGGTACCCCGCTGTGGCAGCCGGGCAGCTCCCACATGCCCCGTGCAATTGCCATCGCCTCCTCCCCGCTCCTCTTGCTTCGGAGGGTTGCTCAGTCCAACAACAAGCTGCTCAGCAGTGGACAAGAGCTCTGCCTCTGGTGTGAAGTTGTTGCCAGAACAGTTTTGGCATCCAGTCCAAAGTTTAAATAAGCACTTAGAGATCCAAACACCCCAACCTACACCCACAGAGACTTCAGGAAGCAAAATTAAGCCTGGGATTGCTTTTATCTATAAACCATGAGCACAAAGGAGGTTTAAAATATCTGCCCTTAAATGTTTCTAAAACTGCAAGTGTAAAACCACACAGCAACATCCTCCTTGAGGAAGGCTTGCAGCCGAGTCATGGAGCAGAAACTGCTCTCGGGTCTGTTCCAAGTCCATTACAGATGACACAAGTTGTATTATTTTTCTGTGCCTCACTGCCACCCTTGGACTCTGCTGTTCAGGCAGTGAGCAGTTTCCAGAAGGAATCATCTCTGGCTGTGTCTGTGTTGCTCTTAGTTCAGTGGAGCTCAGCTGAGGCAGTATTATAACTAACCATTTCTCTGCTGCAGCAGCAAATCTCTAATTATAAGCTTAATTGAATGGCCTCAAAAAAGGGGGCAGAGCATCATCTCCTACGCATATACATTTAGTAAAAATGGGACCAGGAGACGGAGTTGTTATAGCTTGCATCTTTCAGGAAAAAAAGAAAATATTTCAGGATTTTCAGGGTCAGCTTGCGACACCCTTGCACTGCTCTGTATGGCAGATGTGCAATTTAAGCCCCGAGGTACTTTCAAAAATCCTGCCCTCAGTAGTTAAGACCATTATCACCAATTGAGGGATCCCTTTCTAACCCTAGGGGAAGTCAGTGTGATCTACTGGATAACACAGAGGCCTGGAACTGCACAGATTTGCCTCTAATCCCAGCTCTGCTATTAGTTGACTGAGATGACCTTGAGTACATCATCGCACTCCGCAAAGCTTTTATTCCACGTATACAAAATGGAGACCCTGACAGTTACTTCATTTTTAAAGAACTTGAAGATCTACTGTCTTAGGTAACAGACACATATTATCATTAATAACTCACGCTCCTTATGCAATATTCGCTGTGCCAAAGATGGAAGTCATTCAATTTGCAGAACTGCCATTAATTGCTCTCTTGCTGTTAAAAAGGAAGAATAAGAGCTTGAAAAACTCTTGTGATAGGAGTAGTGGGGGCAAAATCAAGACCAGTTTTCATGTGAGGCTGCTTGAATTTATTATTAATGCAATTGCCAACAACAGAAAGAAGGTAGGTCTGGCGACCCAAGGAACTCTCTCCCCATACTCTTTCGGGAGTGTCCTAAATGCTCTTAAAATGATAGGGCTCTTTTCAATTCCTCAATCACCAAGTCTCTAATTAAGCTGAAAAATATTTTGACCCTCTGCTCAATTTCAGTGTTCTTCCTCATGGTAGTGTAATGCATTTTAATTAAAAGTAGACTTTAAATTTTTTTTTCCTCTTTACTGGTACCTTGAAATTACAAGGTAATAAGAAGATACAAAAGAAAGTATGCTACTTGTGGGGGGTGGAGGGTGGTTAAAAGAAGAAGGTTTAAAAAAGAAGAAACTCTTGTTTGTACAAAGTAAATGTTTGATAAGTAAGTTGCAAGTACTTCTCTTTATTCCATAATTATAAGTGAAATGTTCTTTAATGTGCAGTAATAACATTCAAGCTATGCTATTTTGCAACTAATAATAATATGCAACAGCATGGGGCACAATAGCTAAGAAAGTTTTTCCAGCTTAATATATTGCCCACCTGTCTTACTTTCCCGTGCCTTGGCTTTTCAAGCCAGCCTTTATGCTGGAAAACTGAGACTTGAGTGGAACAGTAGTTAGTTACCTTTTTAAGGAAAGAGTTTGAAGCAAGACTGCTGAGTAGCTCAAATCATTCCCATACAGAGCAGTGTATAATAGATTTCTTTTTCTTGTTTGTTTGTGTCAAACAGAAAAGCTGGAGATGTGACTGCTTGAATCCTTTAGTCCTGAAAAGCCTTAAGTTCTTTCCAAACTCGCACAATGTTATGCAAACGGAGTGGGGGGGGGAAGGGGAGAAACTGACAGAAAAAAGCAGAGGTCATCAAGACCCAGCAATGTGCATCAATTTTGCTCGCAAATGAAGGAATTAATTTATCATTGCAAAGGCTGCATTAGTTACTGTAGACATGCACCATTTCCAAGATTTCTCGAGGGGTGAGAATATTGCGTACCAGAGCCAGCTTCTCCATTAGGCTTTTAACCACAATGCTTCCTTGTTTTCCCGACGAGGAGTTAGATTTAGAAGCATAAGGAGGGGAAGCGAGCGCACACAAAAACCACCAAGCCTCTAGCTAAATTAAACTAAAACCTAGGTGAAGCCTCAGTGGGAAGCCTGCTGCACAAATTGGATCTCAAAAATGCAGAAAAAAATTAATTATGTGATGCACAGCAATGGAGTAAGCAACACCTTGAAGTTAACCTGGGCAGAGCTATTGATTCAGCAAAAAAATAAGCACTTTGCTTCACCCTCTCTGTTGTTCTAATGTTAGTTTGGACTGTTGCCTGACCATTTCCAGCTAGCGTTTAGTTCATTTGCAGCTGTTCTAAATGCGCACTCTTCCCCAACGGTTCAGACAAAAACTGATCCCATCTGAGTTAATACGTTGTTTTTTGGGAAAATACTGCGTGTGCAAAAAAAAGACCTTGCTGTAAACACAGCAGAACAGATCTTGCCACCAGCCTGGAGCTCGAAAGCGGATGGTTCTCGAGGCCTCTAGGGAAGCAGAGGGAATTGCTCGAGCAATTTTGCCTACCTCTGCTCCAACTGTGTCAGTAAATCACTAGGAACTGATGAGCCTTCTTCTACCCAGAGAAGTCCCATATTGTCCCATCCTACAAAGCTTTCTGCCATTTACACTTTTACGTGCTGTGCAAATGGGAATCCTGTCTAGAAAGATGACTTGGGCTCTGCATATAAGCAATGCAGGGAGCGCTCAGCCTACCCAAGTGCAGCAGCGCACTTTCACTTGACACAGCTGCTATTAGTCTGTTCTGCAGCCTGAAAGGGCCTTCTGAACAGCACTGCCCACCTTGCTGCTCAGAAACACTTTGAGAGCTACAGCTTTGGTCAAGAAAGGCTTTGTTCCAGATCCACTCTACTGATGACAACCAGCACCTAACTCTTGGTGCGGCTCTGCACTGAGGACCTAGGATGCTGGTCCGTGCTACTACACATGGCGCTGTGGTCATACTGCCTCTTTATTCAGCCACAGTCATGCCTCCTTCTTGCCTTTCTGTGCCACCTTCCAGTAAGTGGCGCTGCTTTAAGTACTGATCTTGAGCTTTGAATCCCTAAATAATTTGGATATGAGCCATCTTTAGCAACACCTTCCTCCTAGGGACCTTTTTGGTGTAATTGTCTTGACTGATGGTCACCTGAATTGTCAGCCACAGGACAATTCACATGAGGGCTTCTTGGTTCCAGATTTTTTATTTCCCTCCTTGGTTTAGCAGAGCCAAGATTTATTGACCTTCAGGTGATGCTGCAATACCTTGCTGTTGTTCTTGGCTTTTCCCAAGGAGGCTACAGAGGCAGACTGAGGCCCCATGGAACTTTCTTGTGAAGTGCTTTTTCAGATGCTGAGCTATTAAAGTCTCTGTACTTCCTAATGACTGCTGCTATGTCTGAAGTTTCAGTCAACTGCCTTTATATAAACCAAAAATAATCAATCAATATATTGTTATTTATGGGCAATGGTAAAATCCCATTATTTGTTGGTGGCTTCTTTTTTACTTCAGCTTCTACTGTTTTACAGGAACATGAAGGAAATTACGACACATTTGAAAGAAAAAATTTACCTTTTGCTTTTTATTTGGCAGACTAGTCAGGATCAAAAAATTACAGGTATTACATTCTAATCAATTTCAGGTAAGAGCTTCTAATCAACTTTTATTTTTTCCTGTCCTCTACTTTGCAACAATGAAGACAAAGTAAAATTTTCCACTCTCTTAATTAGGAAGAAAGAAACTTTGTCGCAGAATGAAAACAAGGACCTCCCCACCAGCACTGCAGAGTCCTTTCTGCTGACTCACACAACAGGCCTGGAAGAGCATGATCTCACTTTGCAGAAGGTCTGAACAATTGACATCTGGTGGAATGGAGTGCGTCAACACTAAGGCATTATTCTTTACAACAGGAAAAAAAAAGTTACAGTCAGGATGCTGAGATGAGGATACAGGACTCTCAGTATAGTGGTGCATGATTTCACATTAAGAGGAAACAAAAACATAGCTGATTCCCTGAAAGGTTTTACTAGGAATAAAGTCTGTTACATTGTGAAATAGTTTTAGACAGGGAGAGTCTGTGGTAGGGGGGGAGGGGGGAGAAAGTAGCCCAAAACCCGATGAAGCCCACTAAAGACTTTTGTTGCATCCACTAATTCTAGGCAAATGAGAAGACTGGTCTGGATTCACAAAAGGGGTTAGACTCAGCATGATAAACTTTAGCTTTGTCATTTTTGCCATCAGCCTTGGCCCATAATGGAAATGCCAGCTATGGGTATGGTACCAGCAGTCAGCTACACAGGGAATTCAAAGAAGATGGTATGGTCCACAAAAAAGCCTAAGACAGTTCAGGTGAATGTTGAGCATAAGCAAAAGAACTGACCTAAGACCTGCTCATCAAACAAAATTAAGGGGCTGAGTCTATACTGAAAGCTTAACATTTCTCCCCCCTTGGGATATGGAGCCATATAGAATTCCCCAGATGTCTAAGAAATAAGTAAGAAATCAAACTTCAAATCCTTCCTTCACCAGAGTGAAGTCTGCCTCTCCCACATCCTAGCTGGCTTTTCTAAACAGCCTATATTAATTGAGTTATACAAAGACTAATTACCTCCATATTATATTTTCTGAGCAGCATAATGTATTCAAAGCATGCCTACCGTATTAAATCCCAGCTGCAGTGTGTGAGTCCTACTAGGTCTTAAGCACAGGACAAGCTCAAAGTCCCTTCACACTATGAAACCAGCTGATTTTGCATACAGGACAGAAATAATATCCCAAAATCTACTTAATGAATTTGAGGGTGTCTCTAGCATCCAACAAGAGTTCTGATGTTTAAAATGCCAGACATGAGTAACTAAAGTGATATTTAGCCACACTGCTTCTCCCCCTCCCCAAGACATGATGATAGCAAACGAAAGTGTAAATCCCTGAAACAGAATTGCTTTCCTGGCTTGTACGTTCAATTTCAGCATCTGACCTCGGATTATCTGTACTAGGAAATTTTCCTTTCCTAAAAAGCTCTCTACACCTATGAGTCAACTGTGACCCTCTGTCCTTCTGAATACCAAACTCTCTGACCATGCCAAACATCATGACTGTGAGCACCCTTTGAACCTGAGTTTCTCAAGCCTGGTAATTTCAGCTCCAGAGGGGAAACAAACTGCCAGGAACAAAGAAACCAATTTTCCCATCCTTGGTTCACTGATCAACACAGGACTTTTCTAAAATGCATTGCTTTTAGAACTGGCTTGAGACCTGGAGCAGAAGTACATTGCAGGACATTAAATATGAAGTGGACTAAGAGAAAAACAAGCATATAACCAATGAAAACCTTGATGGTCTTCATATACATCATTATGATTTCAGGTAGCCAGTTCAATTAAATCCTGTTAAGTGTTTTAGTGACAAAAAAAACCCAGAAAAGTTAGTCAAAGTTGTCATTGACTTCAATGTCTATTTTTAACACACTCAGTCCCTTGGTGCCACTAAGTTGTTGCAGGTTAATTAATGACTGCATAAATGTAAAGAGCTTTATATTTCCTTTCATTTAGGGAACACAGACTACATCTCAAGGAAAAACAGAAAGCTCATCAACCTGACTTATCCAAAATCATTCAGAGCAAAATACAGGCACTAAGATAAAGCCCATCATTAATATAGTAGGGCAAGGACATTGGGTATGACTTTGTTTGGAAAGGGAGGCATACCATTCCCAGTGAATAAGGTTAATCATTTCTCTAGGCCTTTTTTTTCTCTGCACGAGCTACCTGCTAAGTCCCAGTTGCTTCAAGTTTGTTTAATGTAGCCCTTGGACTCTTCATAAACATATGGTACAGATATTAATGAGTCACTGTTGCCCCAATGTAATTGGTCATCTAACCAAATGGCTCTGTTTGCATTCCTTGATTGGATTACCTCATTTTCTTTACAGAAGTGTCTAAAAATTGATTGTAGCTTGGTTTCTTTCAGGAGGTTGTTTCATTACCAATACCACCTTCTCCCAAACTATCTACCCCAACTCTCCATCCTTACAATGATTTCTTAACCCTTATGTTCCTGTGCAACAAGCTTATTCTATGTGCCCAGTTTTAACTAATAACCTATGATAATGAGCATGGCTATGGTAGCTTTAGCCTAAATGACTCTTGTGAATGTTCTTTGCACACTTATGAATAACCCTTTTTCCTTCCCTAACTTCAGTTGTTGAGCTAAATATTCACAAACAAGAGACACGAAGAAATTTAAAATGCCAGTAAAACAAGTATTATTTTTAATTTTTTTTTATATATTCATCCTCCTGGAGGCAAAAGAAGCTCCTAGCATCTATAAAGATCTGAACCCCACATGACAACAACCATTTCTCCTAGAGTTAAATGCTAATACTTTTAGATAAACAGAACTTATTCATAATAACACCATCTGTGGGATTCTGATAATGTTGGGGGAGGAGATTAATTTATCTTGCATTTTAAATAGAGATGGCCGTTGGCATCAAAATCCAGATCTAGCTTTTAGCCACCCAGTTATCAGGGAATTTCACATTCCGGGTACTGCATCCTTCACCAGAATGTCTCCATAGTACCAATGGACAAGCACTATGAGGTGTCATAATGGTAGCACAGATCAGTTTCTCCTTCTCCACAAAGCAGGCAGCATGCCCAGGTAGAGCACAATGCAGAATTCCCCCAGTAATGAAAAGATCTAAGAGTTAGGACTGAATTTGATTTCTGTGTTTTTAATTAGCACATCATAAGACTTAAGGTCTCAACATTTTTTGTGGTCAGCTGAGATTTTTACTGTACTTTGTTGTTCCAGCGAAACAGTATGCAGCTGCACTTCTGCACAGAGGCTCCAGACGCAGCAAATCTTCACTAACAAGACTGTGTAATTCAGACATAACATGTCCCACCCCAAACCTTTTGCTATGCCCATTCTCTTTCCTCACTTTATTCACAGTTCCTTGTACAGCACTACCAAAGGAGTCTACATGAGACACTGTACTGCATTATCTCTTGCTCAATATTATACTTGACAAGTTGCAAATTTTTATTAATCAAAGATCTGCTGCTTGCAAAATTGACAGCTACCACAACCATAGCCACTGAAACAAAAGTGGCTGGTATAGGTGAGTACTAAAGTCCTCTATCTTCAAACAAGTCAAGGTGACCTGGTAATTAAGTGTCCCACACAATGCTGTGGAGACACCAGTTCATTGGCACCCTATAGGCTTCACAGCAGTGCCCAATGGGGAAAGGAAAGGAATTCTGAGTCTTTAGATCCTAAGTTCTCCTCTCTTTTACACACCTGAACAGTGACTGTAGATGGCATATCTGATTAAAGAAATCTGAAATACCACAAAAATACATGAAACAGATAAAATCTGCTTCTAACTACAACAGTTTTTAGTTCAAAGTTACTTAATGGACAGAAAGAAAGAAAATACAGGGTGATCCCCCCCTTATGAAAACAAAAATCAGCCTTGCTAAGTCAAGTCTAAAAAAAGTCAGTTATCTTATACCAGCATTATCTTCCCATGACCTTTTAATTCATACACTACATCCCTACCACAGCCCTTTTGATAAAAGAACTCAGATTCAACCTATAAAGGCAGGGAAACAGTGGCACACTTCTGTAATGAACACCATCGAATGAACAAAGGGGCATCCAGAACCCAAATTCTGGCATTTATAACTTTTGAATATTAAAGTTGTAAGCAAATATTCTTTTAATTTTTTTTCACATAGTGCCTAGGGTTTGCAGGTGTGAAAACCATGGTTCTATAAATAAGTTGCTTACAGTTCTTTACATTCATCTCTTTGTTGAACAAGAAGGTTGCAGAGGAAAAAATGGCTTTTATACTTGCCAGACAGGACACTGTACACTTGTATATATAATGCATGCTTTGAAAACATAGCCAAGCTAATTTATGTACTGGAAGCAATATAAGTGTGTTAGTGCCGCCAGCACCATCAAGGTGAATTTGCTCCCAGGTGTCTGAACCTCGCTCAGGAACCTCCCCACAGCACTCCGCACAGACATACTGTACAGATACACATACACTTTCTGTGGCATGCTGTAAGGTGTCTGAGGAGAAAAGCTGGTAAATAGATGTGATGCTGCAAGAGGAGAGATTGAAAGACACTTGAGAAAGGCTCTGATGCATCCGAGGCAGTATCACGTATGTGTGAGCACTATGTGTGAACCTGACACGTGTCAGGCAGTATCATGTAAGCAGCAGTGAGTCTGTGTGCCTAAGGATTTTTCTCTAAACAGATAAACATATTCATGTATCCTGGCCACCCCACACCAGGCTCCCACCTGAGATCTCAGAAAAAGCAGCAACTTAGGAGGACAGGGACCAGCGCTGCCAAGGTGGCTGCAAAATAAATGAAGAGGGTCTGAGAGAGCAGCAGCACTTGTGAGGGTAGTGAGAAACAGAGGGCTACATTTGTGCTCGGTTTTCTAAGAACTACTGCACTGTTGTGGCTTTACCTCCCTTGAATGCATGGATCAGAAAAGGGTGACCACCCTGGACTGATCCCTTCAGAGGAGGGGAACAGGGTGCTGTGGGACGAACCCCACCAGTGCCGCTTGCTCCCTCAGCCAGGGCAGAAATCCACAGGAGGCTGCGGGGAGGTGAGAAATCACCCCCACAACACATTTCACCTAGCACTCCGACATTGTTTATCAGCATAATAAAAAGTGCCAATACTTACCACCTGTCTAAAATATGCAGTAATAATAAACACAGTTATAGGGCATATTATGGTCAATGATGAGACATTAATTTATATCCCTGGAAGAAAGGAAGGAAGGCAGAGGCTGCGGTGCCTTACAGAGGGCAAAGCTCACTGTGGATGAGGCCGAGGCCTTTTCCTCTCTGATGAGAAAGAATGGAAAATTGCATTGATTTTTTTTTTTGTGGGCTTTTTTTTTTTTCAGTTTTAAAATAATTTCCCTGTTTATATGATCAAGTTACAGAAACAAATGGCCAGGATATTACCTTTCCGTTCCTATGTCAGCTGGTAATATCTGCATGAGAGTGCGTGTTGATTTATACAGCATTAAAGATAAATTGATTCAGGGGTGTGCATCGAGGGAGGGCAGGTGCCCACCAATGTCAGGACTCCCTGGGGCCTGGGACTGGTGGGGGGCCCACAGCCAGGCAGAGGAGGGCTCTGGGGGGCTGGAGACAGGCCCTGCTGTAACATTGCTGGGGGAAGGAGCTGATGGCCCTGGGGGGCGCTGAGATGGGGTCCTGGGCCATGCGTAGATGGGGAAACCCCAGGACGTCAGAAAGGGCCAGGCAAGGCTGTGGGACCTCAGGGCCATGGCAGCCAAAAAACAAATGCCAACATGCAGGACTACCTCACAAGTCTCTAACTCATTGACTGAGGTTTTCCCTTCTGCCCCTGATCCCAGCTCTGAACTGGAGCTTTTATGTGGTTCTTCTTGCTTTGCACTGTGTCCCCTATGGAGAGTGAGAGAAGCCATCCATGATCCCCACTGCCACCAGCATTGTCCTTCCTAGCAAAGGAGGGGAGGTTGCAGAAGTGCAGGGCTCTCTCAGTGCCACCTAAAACCCAAGTAAAGCTTGGTTACTTCAAATGTAATTTTGGGGGTGTAGGCTCACTGCCATGTAAAAATATATAAATTCTCTGTGCACAGAAGCATTTTTACCTACCAAAGCCAGATAATCACCTTCCTCCCATGAAGAAGAGCTTTGTGAGTACCACTGCATGGTAAAAACTAAATGTGGCTGTTTTAAGTGATGTATTTTAACAAATGTATACTATTTTTTTAATTTGGAAAGGCAAACAATCTTTCAGGGCATGATTTCACTTTTTTTGTTTGTTTTTTTTTCCTGCAGTTAATACAGAAACTTGCTGTGGTCAATCAGGCCACCCATGTTGAGCATAAAGTCGCAAACATCACCGATTATCTGCATAACACAGAGAACTTACACTGTGTTTTGCCTTTGGGTTAACATCATCTGGAAAAACACTGTCATCTGAAAAGGCCAGACTATGCATAGAGTGGTAAGGGCTGGCACCAAGTCTCTCAACAACTGCATGTTTTTCTGTATTATGGTACCGGTTAAGAACATAGTTGGCTGGGAGTTTTTCAGCAAAAGACTTATTTTTGGCCATGAAATTTCAGTTAGCTCAAACTTAATTTAACGTCATGGCCATCAATGCAGTTCACTATTGTATGGCACAAGAGCACATCGCTGGAAATACTAATGAGCTTAATTCTAGTGAAAAAGTTGGGCATCTTCCTACCAGCTTCTTACTTTAGATGAAAGGGAGGGGAGAGGTAGCCCTATTCTTAGGAACATGGTTATGTACAGCAGTAACAGAACACTCCTATGCCTATGTGTGGGGTCACCTAGGATAAAACTGGGGTTTCACTTGCCTTGTCTTGCAGCGCAGCTGGGAGGTGAAGGCAGATGGAGGAGCCGACTTGCTGCCCTCCTGCTGGGAGACAAAGATGGAATCTGAGTTCTCAGACACGGGAAGGAGAAGGAAAACCAGCAAAAGGAAAAGGTCCTGCTGGGTAAAAGGCAGGCCTTTTTGGCCACTTGCATGGGTGAGCAGTGTGGCAGCTACTGCATCTAAAGAAGTGGAGGTGCACCAAAGGCTGGCTTAACCCTTTTGTCACATGCTTCCAGGAACACATAGATTAATGGTTGGGTTCCTAGCCATGTTTTGGCTAACTCATTCATTTGTAGATTTTTCAACTTACAATTCAAATATCTGTGCCCAGATAAAAATCTTGCTGCAGCCTCTGAGTCCAGAATGTTAATCAGCACATTAAAAGGCAATTGAAAGTCTGAGGAGATAACCCACTCCCCCACCACCCACTTCCCCTCCACCCCAAGATGTTGCTGTTTAAATGTAAACCCAAATTTTACTTATGCCATTGGGAAAAGATTGGGAGCTTTCTGTTTGCCTTCAGCTTTTGGGTCAGAAGTACTTTTACCACAGAGTACACTAGAGAGCAAAGATGCAGGAAAATATTTTCCTGTCTGATTACTTGGGGCAGTGATTAGACTCATTCATCGTTTGCCTGTACATTTGTACCACCTTTCCATGGCATAATATGTGGATTCCCCCTTGCAAATGAAATAACAGTCTCACCGGTTGGTGAATTTGAGGGCAAATGAGTTCTAGAAATCCCTCTCAGAAATTTTCTTGGCATGCCACGTGAAGTCAAATGCAAGATTCTCCCCTGCCCCCCTTATTTAGAACCGTCCTTGTTGTCTACCAAACATCTACGCTCTTTCTCTCTCACACATGTACACATACGCACCCCCATGCTGCCGCACTGGTGTGTGCATACATCTCTCCAGCTGTGTCCTGGAGGTTCCCGGGAGCCTGAAGGGAATGCTCATGAAACATGACTTTCACAGATTCTCGGTCCATCTGGAACGCTAGGGCAGCATATGGTGGGGCAGCACAGTAACTGTTTGCGGACATGCCAGACTATTTTTGCCTTGTGTATTACCTGATTAAGGTAAGAGAAGATGTGCCGATATAAGCCTCTTTCTCCCACATTAATGCTCTCCAATTTTATTTTTCAATTTAAAAAGAAAGGAGGTTTTGGCTAACCCTGCAGGGATAGTGTTCCCCGAAAAGGTACGAGAATGCTCACATAAACACACCGTTGCTGATACAATTATGCTGGCTTAGCGTAGACAGAGATAAAAAAAGAAAGGTGTGCAAGGGAAGAATGTTTTTTAATATAAATTGTAGGGTTATCCCTGGGGCTGGAGAAAAAGGTACCGTTAAAAAAAAAAAAGAAAAAAAGATTAGGAAATAATAACTAAAGCTGCATGCTTTATTACTTCAGGTAAAAATATCTTATGAATAATATAATCATTGTCTCTGGTTATTGGGTATGAAAAAGATAAGTGTAATCAGTGTACTGTGATACAGGAACATTAACACTTTCACATTGACTGGATACAGACTTAGAAATGAGTTAAGAATCACTGGGTCATCTAAGTGGAGGATTATTCTACACACAGGCCCCTAGGTCAATTTAAATTATTTAATTTATCTCAGTGACCGCAGGGGCCTAACCATCCTTGTGCCTGCATTTTTATCTTGCAGTCCTGTTAGCATAGGTTTAATTCTGAGGGATCAGAAAGAGTAGGCTAACAAGGCAGTGTACCAAAATGCAGTCTCTGGCTCTTGTAGGGTTAATAATAGAACCACAAAGAGAAATGACTCAAATTATACCAAGGACGTTTTATTACCCAGCAGCCTTAATCAGTTTGGGATTTTTTTACACATTATTATACCAAGGGTCCTTCCAGTGCTCATTGGTTTGTTACGAGCATTAAAAGAGAGGACGATGCGTTGCAATTAATTCCTTGTCTTACCCTGCACCTCACTGTTTTCTTTGAGCAGAGTTGGGAAGAAGTTGATAATGCAGCCTACCCCACTGCTGAGAGCTGGACAAAAATTACATGTAAAGAAGGTGAAATAAGTTTACTGGCATGCTACGTTTTCACTCATTTCTTTCACAGACAGTTCAGACCACTGTAGTCATTTACCCACAGACTGCGCTCATTGCCGAGGCATGCAGGGGTTTTGTGGCCCACCATCCAGCCCCATGATCACCAGGCTGGCTTCACTAAGGGATCAGTGTGTGCAATATTCTCACTGACATGTCAGAGTGGTGAAAATTTACCATTTTGGCTCTTTTAAGATTTTAAGATAACTGCTAGTTAATAGCATTTCTCTAGAAGCTTCAGCTCTGGTGGTTTTCTGGCAAAGAGAAAGCACAGTAGGGCCAAAAGAAAGACACCAAAGCGCTGATAAGAGAAATCACAGAGAGTTAGCGGCTATAGTCTGTACTGAATTATTGAAAAATACAGCCATGCTTCAATTTGAATTTGAATTAAATCAGCTACACAGCCAACTGTAAAGATCATCTTGATCCCACAGACAGAAAAGATGAAAAGCTTCAAAGAAGGTACAGCCCTGCTGAAGAAAACAAATGAACACACCCATGGATTGATACAATATGCAGCCAGGATGTGAAATTCCCAGTGGCCTTGTGCTCTTATTTTCTGGGAAGTTAGGAAATCATGTTATCCATTTAGTCATACTCTACAATGGATCAATAGGTTTAAGCTTCTCATTGGTTTCATTTTTGATGTGAAGCTGATATTCTCATAGATATAAAGATATTTCCCCTTGTGTGGTGCTCTTTAAGCAAGCAGATGGTAGGACGTTGCCACATCTCTCCTATCCCTTCAGCTGTGAAAAGCTTCAGCTGAAATAATCACAGTTTAGTGACAAAAAATTTTTTTTTAAAAAAGGAGAAATTACCTGCACTGCACATCTTCCTAGGATGGTACTTAAGAATGAAATGCACAATGAAGAACTGACAGCTATCAGACCTCCTTATGTGAAGCATTATACACCCAGTTTGGACCTCAGCAGCAGCTAAGCAAACACCTTCCAAGGCAGTGTTGAACATGCTGCAGTTTTCCTATCAGGTAGGATTCCAACCTTGGCACACATTGTTTTGCAGCTCCAAAAATGCAGTGACGCCCAAATCTCTTGTTTTTCCCTTATCCAACTTTCACTATTTTAGTTCACTTTAAATTCTAAGCATAATAATAACCCAAACATGAAAGATAATTTACTTGAAACAACCAACGTTTCCCTATTTGCTGCCTGGAAATCTGCACTAGCTCAAGGTCCTCTGTTAAGTGAATCTCAGCGTTGGACTGCTCAAAGCAAATTCACAGGGAGTTTCCTCTTGAGTTTGTTTAGTTTACGCCAAAAACTGATGTAAAGAAAGTGTTAAATCTGGTTGATTTTGTTTCGGTGGGGTTTTTTCCCCCCAAAAGTAGAACAGAAATGTCAGACACCTCAGCAGCACCAAAGACATTCAGATCTAGATAAAGTTTCTGCAACTTGAAGCCATGGCAAAGTTTCAGAATTGGTTACAAATATGTCATATAAAATAAAAAAAAGCAACAAAATCACAGGCTTGGTTCTGGGGTTCTGGCCTAAGAGGAGAAATGGGTTGTGTTTGGGTTTGGTTTTGTTGTGTTTGTGGTTTTTTCAGTTAACCACTGAGAAATCAATCTTGACAGTATGCCCAAAGCTAGTATTTCTCCCCACTTGCAGGTTAGCGTAAGCTACCCTCAGTGGTCTCACAAAGCATGTTCTTTTTAGCAAGCCAATCTTTTCCACCCATGTCAGAAAGAGGACCATTCTAATCTCCCTGTAAAAACCTGTTTACATGCAGATTTACACAGTCTATAGGTAATGTTCCAGGGGAAACTCAAGGTGAAAGTTGTTGACTTTATATACCCTGTCAAATGTGAACCTGAAGTAATTGTTGTTCAGTACTATTCAATGCAAGTTAATAAGAGCTATTTATTTAGAGCTTTTTTCTTTTCCTTTTAATTGGATATTCACAGCAGCAACGATATTTTAAAATAAAAACACGCTTTCATTTTAAAAGATTGCGTTTTCAGAATGTATTTGAATTTAAATGTTCTGAGAAGGGTCTACAAGATACTATACTTCAGTCAACCATGTAGAAGAAAACGAACAGATACTCCTGAAATTAAACGAGAGTTGCTAGAAACCAGGAAAAAAAAACCAGAAGAATCTGGAGGAAAAAGCAGTTTAAGTAGAGAGTTGTGAGTCTTTAAACAAAATGCCATAGGCCAGTTGTAGAGCATGTTAGCTGAAAACCTTTGGGGCACCTACTGAAAATTATTTTCAAAGCATCAGCAGGTCAAATATTCTTCCATTACTTCTCCAAGGTGCTCAAGAGAAGCAAGTTTTTGTATTTTCTGTTTTCTTTGAATTGGCCAACAGGCCTAGATATCCACAAGTGCAAAATTGCCTCTTCCACAACATTAGAAAGGAGTGTGGATTATTACCCCAGTGCAGCGATGCCCCCTACCTCAATCAGTATTTCCTTTTTATTGAGGAAATATTTTTTTCCCTTCACTGAATAAGTAGAATGCAACCAACCTCTCCAGTGAAGCTTCAGCTTTACTCCTCTTATCCCTGAAATTAATGGAGGAAAGTGAAGTTTATAAACACACTGGAGCTCGTAACATTAGAAACACTTCCCTGTTTGCAGCTCCCCAAATGCACAGCCTCATTTGCTGCCCAATCAAACTCAGTAGTTGTAACAGTTACCTATGCAGGTCTTACTCTAGAGTTTAAAATTCCCCACCTACAATATATATAGTTAGTCTTAATAAATAAATGACTTGGACCATGCATTATATATCATTCAAATCCATGAGGACACAAATTATGTATAATACATTGGCTGTGTAATTTATTTATTAAGCAAAACGTGAATTTTCCATGCTTGTGTTTTGAGGCACAGTTTGTCACACACAGCTAAATGATGTATTCTTATTAGTCCCACTCAATTACCAAGTCATCCCTCTGTGCACTGTATATTTGTTAATGATAGTGCCACAACGCTGCATCTACAATACCTGTGATTTTAGTGATTCATAACCACTCACTAAAACTGTGAAAATGATAAATTGACTGCTGTTGATTAAATGCCGCCAACAGTATGTTTCGTATGTGCTTGTCGCAGTTAGGAGTTAAAGAAACAGCATTGCTCCAATCATTTAAATATCTAATTAAGCAGAACCCTGGCTAGATAGAAAAAGCTTGTTGAAATGAAATATCATTTAAAGGAAAGAGAAAAAAAAAAGAAAAAAGAAAAAAACCCAACTATAGCACTGGTTTTTGCATGTGTGTACATAAAGTCTTTTCATCTCAACCCCACTGGTCATAAATATGTCATGAACAAAACACGACCAAAAGATAAAAATTAAAAAGGCTGAAGAACTTGGAGTGGGGTCCTCCCAGACTCGCCGCACAGCTGCACATGGTCGATTTGATGGCTTTAGCTGATATCCGAGATTAGCCTGAAACAACAGTGAACTCCAGTAACATATAAGGCAGTCCTTGATGACAGCCCTTAAGACTGGGGCACATAGACTGGAGAGATGATGGGGGAAGCAATATTCCAGTAAAGCAAATAGCACCTCTCAGCCTCCCACTGTAGGGAAAAATGTTTGCACATTTGTAGCAAAGGAATGGGAGAAGAAGGGGAAAATATCTCTTCAAACTTAGATTAATTATCTTTATTGCTTTGCTTAATGCTTTTTTTCTCTCTTTAGATTAATCCTGTACAGAGTCCTCAAGCTAATACTGGAAGCAGAGTGGAACAAGACCAAGAAAAGTGGATGTTTCTGTGCCAACAGTTTGACTCCTATCTGAGGATGCTGGAGTAGACAGAGTAATAAAGACTTGCCAACTTATGGTCATCTTATTAAGATGAATTAAAAGGGGTTTTTTTCCCCCTCCCTCATTCTGAATTTGGAGCTAATAGGCACCAGAGTATATTAGGGGTTTCAGCCTCTTCTTTTCTTCCTAACCATTCTTCACAGGAGAAACACTTCCATATTTCTGTACCTAAATAATGACTTTCACTTCAAATCCCTTTGCACACTCTGTGGCCAGAAAACTGCCCGCTTAGCAGGAGAAGCAGAGGGGGAAAATACCTGATGCAAAGTCTGTATCTTCTACAGTCCATTGTACATTTTCTCTTTTAAACCTAAGACCTGTGCCAAGTCCAAAAATGCTTCACATTTTAAATCTGAAAAAAGCACTTATGTAAATATTTTAGACATGATGTTTCAAATCAGCTCCCGCAGCAGAGTCTTACTAACATGGCATGTATGGTCTTTTTTTATTTTGTTTTCAATAGGTATTCTCTCTCTACAGAATGTGGGTCCCCAGCAGGACTGCTCCTATATCCCTGGACTCCTCATCAGAGTTTTGTAGAAGTACGTAAATTAGGAGAAAAGGTAAGATATTCGTCTTTCCTATGAACTGCTTTCTACAAGGGGAGCAAATATTAATTGTGATAAAGAAAGCAGCTCCAGGCTGTGCACTGCTGCCATGGAGGAGACAGTAGTCTTTGAGGTGGCTAACACTATGGTTATAGTGACGTGTCTAAACAAAGAAAATAAGGGCAAAAATTGTAACTTACACTAAGTATCCCTGAAATTTATACTAACACTATATTTCCAGAGGAACAAACCATTCAATCCTCTTGTCAGTTAATGGATGTGTTAAAGTTACTTTGCCCCTAAAGCATATTTTTATCTGTAGACTGAAGGTGCATCTTCCTTTACCCTGTACACTTTGATTGTTCCCCTCCAGTCTACCAAGCAGTGATATTGGATAAATCACTGACCTGAACTGTAGAAGTCAGAAATGAGACTTCTCTATGCAGCGTCCATCCTTGCCCCTCCATCAGTATGAGGGGCTTTACCCAAAGGCCAAGAGTGGAATTTGTTGCTTCATGCTAGGAGTTACAACAGTATAAACTGGCTAGAAAGTGCAGCACACCATCAAGGCCCTCATGCACCAGGGTCCATCTAACTCTGCAGCCGTGCCTACCTAAAACAAGCAGTCCTACAGCTGACTGTGGGTTAGAAGGACCAAAAGACCAGTCTGGCCATAAGTTTCTCTTTTAGAGAGAGAAACTTGTCAGCAGTATTGCTGACAAGAGTGGCACTGGTTAATGAGCCCTCTCAGGGAAAAAGAGGCTTCTGACCAAATCCCTTGGGGTTTTCTTAGAAGAGGTTCTGTTGTCAAATAAATGTTTTAAAGAAAACAAAAAAAACAGTTTTTAAAAAATAATTGAAAGACTTGCAGGGGGTAGGAAAGAAGGAAGGCATTTCTAGTCCATGCTAGACTGGTCAGAGGCTTTTCTTGGTATAGCATTTTCACCACAACCTCCACTGAAGCTCTGAGTAGCTTGGAAAAACCTTCATTAATAATTTCTTAGGCAGAACTCAATTCCTTCAGTATTCCAGCCCTAAGACGGAGAACACAAAGTACCAGTAAGGAGCTGGCTACCCACTAGATACCTTCAGAAGCCCTTGGAAAGGCCATCTCATGTCAAAACAGCAAATAACCCGACCAAGTTCAACAGAACAACATAAGGACGCCAGCTCATAACCACCAAAGAGCTCCTCTCTTAACTTCTTCAGTGACTTGCCACAAAAACAAAGAAAAACTTGCTAGGAAGGACAGAAGTAGAAAGAAAAGGCAGGTAAGTATTCAACAAGAAAAAAAGACATTTCTGAGCTACAAGCCAGGGAGAACATACATGTGAGGGTAGGTAGCTGTTCACATAAGCTTTTATGTACATGCACATCAGTCAACTGCCCATGGAGAGGCCAGGAAGAAGAGAAAGCTCAGGAGTGCTGGAAAAACTGCAGCTAGGGCTGATTCTTCCAAGTAAGGTTTTGCAAGGAAGTATCTGAAGCACACCCCATAATTGTATATCAGCATTAACTGTGAAGCACAGAGAGGAAGAAAAGGCAAGGATTTTCCACAGGCCAGAGAGATCAGAAATTTAAGTCTTTTCATTGAGGGTTTTTTTTATGTTCATCCCAACCATACCCTAAATGTGAACCCTGATTCTTGCCACAATACAAATAATAAACCTATCATGCACCGATGGAGAGAAGATCTAGAAGCATGGTTGTATGTCTAAACTGGGAAGAAAACAGTGTCTGAAGCCAAAATAGTATGACAGATTCGCCATGCCAGCAATTAAATACTTTTAAAAGACAAAATTTTGTGTTATTTTGCATTTGAAAGCCCACAGGAAAAGGATAAATAAAAAGTTTTGCATAGAAGTGCCACACATTAGTGCTTCAAACATAAAAGTCTATGTTTTAGGAGAATCCTACTGAAACTTACCTTTCAAAGTGACTAACCAGATCTTAACTACAAATAATTGGGGGAGAAAAGAGTAAAACAACAATTTTGTCAAAACAAAGACCCAAAGTATTAGGTGTCATAGAAAATGCACATGTCATTCTTCCACAAATAAAGTTGCTAAGCAGATTTACTGTGAAACAATTTATGCTGTGTTATGTAAATGGAAAAATTCTTAAGCCTTGGTTGCAAAGAACAAACCTGTGAAAAGAATCCATTTTTACCATCAGTCACACCATACATTTAGCAGGTGTCTGTTTTACCCACAAGCCTTGCAGATATGCAAATAAATACATAAAATGCCAAATGTATCAGCTATTGTAATAATGTTTTTCTCCTCATTTTTTTCCTAAAAGAAATGAACTTTATTAGACCTGGATGGATGTCCCTTTCCAATTTCTTTATAATCAAACAGAAACTTGGCAGTGAACCAAAACATTTACTCTTTAGAGAACACAATGTTTTAGTTACTACTTAGCTACTCTTACTGTAAAAGACTCCTATCAAGGACACGAGTATACCACAAAGTATAATCATAATAGAGAAAAAGTGGCTCAGTTGTCTTTTGCTTACCCCCTGCACAAGTCACACTGAAAGGCAGGTTAGAGAACCACAGATATTTCTGGTTAGAATCAAGAAATCAAGATAAAATATCAACATTTTAACTAGGACAAAACTATGAGTGAACTAGAAGGTACAAAACAAAAATCTAAACTGAGGAGGTTGGAAGGAACATGGGATATAAAAAGAGGTGACAGGGTGATGGGAAGGGAACAGGGTGATGGGGAGAATAGGATGTGAGAGAAAATGACGCAAAAAAAGCAAGAGCAAAAGAAGTAAAAATTAATTTCAAGGACCTGAATGCATAACACTGAGAGTTAGGGAACGTTAAGAGAGTGAACTGACCCCTTCTTTTTTTTTACAGGGATGGAAGCAGACAACAAGCGTTAAATGAGAAGAGTGACTACAAGTTACCCCTTGCATCTGTCTCTATCTATCAGTTGCCATTACTGCTGAATGAATGTTTCCCTATCTTTTCTGATATTACTCCTCTTCCCTCAGTTGAAAGGGAAAATCTCAATGAAAGCCTTTGATACCCCCAAATTTCAAGCAGTTGTAGCAGGAGATTGAATCCAACTTTCAGTTCATTCCTGCTACAGGCCCAGTATTTATTTTCCACGCACATCCACAGGAATAAAAATGTCAGGTGTTGAAACGTCTCTGGAAAGGGTGACTGCAATCATAAGTGGGCTGTTTTGAAGCCAACAAAAGGGTAGGAAATAATTCTTCCATACTTGCTTGGTCTGTACAGTGGGGTCAAAAAAACCAAAACAAAACAAAAGGATGGGTTGGAGGTAGGCAGAAGGTGCTCTGCTGATGTGATGAGAAATAAAATGCCTGCCATTTAACCGGTAATGCTGTCATCACACATCTTTAATAGCAGTGTTTGAATTCAGAATTAGCACGTGTTCTTCTGCCTGCCCAGGTGATGCAAACAAAGAAACCAGGCAGCACGGAGGCTCTTCGGATTGCCTGCTGATGTCGGACTCAGGCCTGCCCACGGAGCCACCCGCTTAATGCGCCTAGGAAACCTGCACACCTGCGAAGCACACACAAGACAAGCAGTGGAAGCAATCTGCTTTTGCTCTGAAGTTTCGTGACTAAAAGAGCCAGAAGAGATTTCTTTCCACTGGGAGGTTTTCCTTCCATCCTCGTGGCTGTCTTCTAGCATTCACCACTATTGCTCAGCCTCTGGGATCTGATCTCTGAATTGTTTCCCTTTGCAAAACCGAAGCAAATGATTATGCAAGCTACTGCCATAAAATTCAGTCTTTCAATCAAGACACTGCACGGTCACTAATGCAAGATTGTTTATTTAATGGTGTTAGGGTGTTTTTTTTTAAGTTAAGCAGTTCCTGAAACTGTTACGGATGTTAGTTTTCTAATCTTTTCAGTTATTTCTCACTGATCACTAAGGATGATTGACTAGCAGACGGTATCAATCAGCCTGAGTGCAAGGATCTGCAGATTACTGTATTTCAAAAAAATGTGCAGTGAATATTCAAGGCTCTACCCTGACTGGGTGCCCTAATTAGTCTGTCTGATTGGATCTTGTCTTCTATTTTCAAGCTGTTCACTAGCAGCAAAGGTGTCACTCAGTTCCGCACTCACTTCAAGTGAAAGAAAAACTTCAGCGTGTATGAGAAAGAACAGTACCAATAGAAAATAGGACACACAGATTAATGAAGATGAAAATTCTTAATAAATAAATAAATAAATAAATAAATAAATAAGCTTCCTGAGTTATTCCTATCTTACATTTGCACAATTTACTGTCTGCATACAAGTAAAGTTACTGTCTCCATTTTTTCATTTGTGTTTCTGAAGCCAAGAGGCTCCATTTCAAATTCTAAACTACAACAGAAACGAAAACTTATTGTAATTATTGAAGAAGATAGCATGACCAGATATTATAAAAGAAGAGGACTGTGAAGTGGAAACTATGAAAGAAGAATCAATGCAAATTAGAAAGTGATTTACCCCTCAAAAGTTTGTTGGGCTCCTTGAGGAGGTGGACAGCATAGTATTGCTTATTCCTTTCCATTTCAATTTTTTTGAAGGGTATTTTCAGTTAACATGGCATGCCTACTTGAACAATGTGTTCACTTTTTCTATTGCAAAGTATTTGTTATAATGTCTCTAAATTTAAATAAAATGCTGTACCCATTCAGTGCTTAAGCCTACACAAAGTCTTAATGGAAACAAAGTAGAACCTTTTATCGGCATTAATCCCTTCAAGGCATTCCTGATAACAGAGACACTAACTTCTCTATTTACTGATACGTTCAAAAAAAACCCACCTTGAAATCATCAAATGTTTGGCCTTCCAATTTGCTCAGTTTAAAGTACAGTTAATACCACATTGAAAACAATAACATAAACCAAACAGAACCCCCATACATTTCTAGTTTGACTGCTTCCAATAAATGCAAAGTTATAAAAGGAGTCTGTCATTTATAAAAGGGAGTAGACTTCACTTCTAATGCAAGAAGTAAACTTCGATTTCAGGGGAAATTTACCCTGAGACAACTGTATTAGTCAATACATAAAATAATGACAGTTCCTAGGGAGTAAGGGAATTAGAGATTAGTGATGTATCACAGGCTGCCAGAATTAGAAACACAGGGGCTAGGAGAAATTTTATTCTGAGCAATAAGTTCAACTAACCTGGAAATTCTCTCTCCTTCTTAAAAACTAAAAAAAAAGCAGGAGGAATGAGTTTACTTGAGCTGTGTGGAGCAGACTTAACCAAATGAGGACACAGAAGAACTGCTGAAACCTCAGGACTGTTCATTGCAGTTCTCCATTAAATGGGGGGGAAAAATAAAAATGAAGAGAGTAACTAGTACTTCGTTTTCTTTTTAAAGTTGTTTGGGTGAGATGATGCTTTCTTCCTGGTTTCCAACCATATGGAATGAACTTTTTGACCATTCTTTCCCTGTGCAAATGCTAAAATGTTTTTCTTCAAAAGCTAGCAGCTGAGAGGATCACCCATAACCTGATTCTAGAAGCTGTAGATTTAAAGGTCACAGAAAGGCTTTTCCCCTCAGAAGACTACAGGATGCATAAAACCAGCAAATACCGAGGCTACATGAGTCCCACAATATGTCCTTTCCCAACCCAAGCAGACACAAGTCCTAAACTGTGTATCAGTTACTATGCATTTAAATAACTTTCTGGTATCCCAATCAAGGTACCAGGACACCGAAAATCCCACCATCTTCCACTGATATATGTTAATCCTACGTAAAATAAGGCTAACAAACTCAAACCACAGTTACATTTCGGTGCTTTTGTTCTTATTTTTCCAAAGTTCTGTGTGCAAGTTCTTACCATGCCTCCGGAACAGACCTATGGCACAATGCAATATCAAGTTATGCTTTGAAACTATTTTTGGCTCTGTTCCATGCAGTTCTTGCTGTGTTTCCTTAAATAAGAAGCACGTTATTTGCTCAGATGCATTTTGAGCGAACACACTGTTTCGAGTGCTGCTGCCTCCTCGATAGCAGATTTCAGTCTACATTTCGGTTGCAACCTACAGAAGCACACCACAAATCTGAAATTTCAGAAAATCCAGAGTATGGTCTACCAAATCTAATTTCAGCTACATGGGATATGAAACCAAAGTATTTCCACTGTGCAAGCTATTATAAATTTCTGTCCTTTGTAGCTGAGATCAGGATCTGGACCACTGAATTTATTTTCCCCATTTGTCTCCTGTGAAAACCAGTTCTGTGTAGGTGTCCACAGCAGAGACTAATCTGTTCAGATGCAGTTGTTTGAGCTACTTTGCATCAGTTTTAGTAAATAGCAGCATGCCTTCCATTTTTCCTACTCAGACATTTTCTTTCTTCTTAGAGAAAGCTTAAAAAAAAAGAAGGAAAAAAAAAAAAAGTAAGTGCTTTCTTCTTGAGTCTTCGGCCTTACGTAGTGGCCTGTCCTCCCAGTGTCCTTCCCCAGGCCCCGAGTCATGCATCACTCATCTTGTCACATTGAACTCCAGATGCTCCTACCCTAGAGAATGCTCTGACTCTGGCAATTTTTCTTCATTCTCACTAACAATTTGGTAATGAAATATTGATTTTTAGTTAGATTCATATTGATGCTATTAGGTTTGCATTGATAAATCATGCTGGCCTCCTGTCTGAGAGGCTAGAAAGTGCTACACTGAACCCTGGAGATTACAATCAACTCATTGATGTGTTAATTTGATGGATTTTTTCGTTCTCTTAGAAGGAGTAGGAGGGGTAGGGGAAGATTTTTCAGTAAGGCTGTTGTAAAGTTTTCACAGCAAAATCAGGGACAGTAATTGCTGTTTTTTCTATGCACATTCTCTTTAAAAGTATCTTTCTGCCTATTTGTCCAGAACATAAAAAAGAAAGGAGGGGGAGAAGGACTCTGGGGTTGAGAGGATATGACACACCTTGTAAACAGAGCTCCAGACTCCCACATGGAGTGGAAAAAATAGGAACGGTTAAATCCCAATTAAACCCTTCAGAGGTCGTAGTCAAAAAGCATTTCCTTCTGCTAAACAGGTCTTCACGTAGAGCTAAATCCCAGGTGAAGCGAAAATGTTGTAGAAATGGGAACCCCCTCTGCTGGCCCTATTCTACCTGGAGCCGGGGCGGTGGGATAGCTCCCCCCTCCTCTTGCCAGCAAAGTGCCACTTAGAGAACCAATGTCCACATGCATCTGCAGCCTATTTAAAACAGCCTCTAGCTTTGATTTATGGTACTGTGCAAATGTAATGCCTGTCATTAAGGGACAATACGTGCCGAACCAAAGGATTACATTGTGATTTCCTTCAAAGGCTCGGGGTTTCAAGGGGGTACAGCAGCCACTACAGCACAGGGGAAAAAGGCTTTTAAAGAACACTTAAGTCAAAAATTGCTGTATCATTATTTTGTAAAGCAAAACCATTTCACATTTAGGCATTGCTTTACTTATTTTCCCTGAAAGGTCATAATCCTTCCCTTCACCATGCCCCTCAGCACCAAGGGACAGTAGCAAAGCCTGTTCGACAAGAGACCAATACTGCAAGCTTTATTAATAAAACCATCTTCCCCACTGAAACAGTTTCTCAAGTCCTTAAGACAGATGCATTTCTTTTTTTTTTCCATCTTCCCATCCTTCCTTTTCCTGCCTTTTTAAGAACACTGGTGATCAGCCTGCCAATTCAATGACATCTTAACTGAGCCTGAACTTCATACAGCCTCATTGGACCAACAGAGTTACCAATAGAGCCTCAGCAAAAGACAGCTCAGCTACCTTTGATTAATAATTATTGTATGGAGCTAGGGGTGTGGGGGAGGGGGGAGTTGAGGAAGGGTGTCTGTATGTGTGTGTGTGCACATAAGAAGCTCCATTATCAACTCTTCCCGCCCTTCCAAGAGGCTTCACTATTCCATTATAGGTTGAACCATTAAAAATAATAATGCCACTGCACACAGGACAGTTTATTATTAGCTTAGCTGTTCTGTTTTGGTGCCAGCTGAGAGAAAGAAGGGGGACTTGGAAGAAAAGGAAAAAATAAGGCTTTTTGTGCCATGTGGGAATGGGTGCCTTTCTGCTGGAACTTGCTTAAATAAACCACTTATGTACTAGGCCACTGTCTAATTAGCTTCACCTCAAGGTTTCCTCCCCACCTCCCTCTCCTTCTTCTCCCTCCTGCATGAAAGCTTACAAAGAGTCCTGTCCTAAAGAAATATGTCCCAGTGCGTAAGGAGGCAATCATCTGTACCTTCAAAAGATGATGTCAATGATGAAACCGTTAGTTAAATTCTGTTGTACTATTGACATCTTAATGCCACAAACCCAGCTGGTACGAGATCAGTAACGTAAACAGCCGAGTTCAAATTAATCTTTTTGAACCTCACTGCTGAGCTGAAACCTCTGTTTGACAGTCTAAACTGCCAACTTCATCTTCTTCTCCCAGTTATGCAGTAGGCTAAACGTGAAAAAAGCCACCCTGCTAATGCGAAAAGGTTTCGCGTGTAGCAAGGAAATTTAAGCTCTGGCAACCATTTCGAGCACAGCTCTTCCTCTTTGCACACATGTAGTAGTTTGCATTTCCACATATGCTGTTAACTAATTTACTCATTTATTTAGATTTTACAGCACTTATCCCATGCTCCAAGTGCTTTTAGAATTATTTAAACATTCAGTGCAACACTTAACATTTAAATTTACAATTCAGTTAAGAATACTTAGGTTATGGTAGAACAACCAAATTTAAAACTAATTTACTCTAGCAAAGCACCCTCACAGAAAACCCACAGGGAGTTAAAGCTATCAGCCCAGCTCTAACCCAAATGTCTTCCTGAAAAAGCTGAGGAAGAAAGGAAAGGCAAGCAAGCCTCTGCATTGCTGGAGCTCAAACCCAGACCGGCTCTGAAGACCAAGGGAGGGAACTACCTTTCAGGATCAGAAAACCATTAAGAAAGTGCCTTGCCAGCTACCCTATTCCTTTAAAAGCCAATCCCAGCCATTCCATCAATGGCTTACCACATCCCAAACTACTTCATTGGGAGTTATAAATCCATGTCTGCTGAAGTTCACGTCAGCTCTCTCCCATGAGCGCAAGGTAGCTCAGGGTTTATACCCACAGTCAAGCTACCATGGCTAAGCAAGTTACCAGAGATCAGTTGAACCCAGATAACTCTCTCTGAGTGCCCTTATAGCCCATCATAAATATGAGGTAATTCAATTTAGCCTGCAATGAAAATAGATTAAGCTAAGTCAAATCACCTTACATTTGTCAAAGGCGAGGAGGACACACGCGGACTGTTTCTGCAGCCTAGCTGATGCATGGTAACCCGTTAAACTGCAGTAACTCAATTGCAGGGCTGAGCCCTAAACTGCAGTCACTCAGAGGGGCTGAACTTCTTGACATGAAGCATGTCACTTTTCAGTACATTTTAATGTGGTTTTTTTTTCCCACTAACCTTAAATTTATAGGTGACCATAGCAAGAACGAAGCTTGTGCCCCACGGTTTACCTGAAGGTTGATCTAACCAGGTGTGCAAAAGCTCATACCAGACTGTAGGCTCAAATTAAACCCAAAGCTTTTTAGGTTTTCTTCCCCTACTATTGCAGTGCTCCCGCTGCTAATTTAAGAAAACTTCCCGGGCTTCAAGGCACCCAGAGCTAAATGCAAAGCTCTTCAGAGAGCACAGGGTATATTTAGAGCTGCACTGCAATCACAGTTACCAGAACAAGAACTACAGGAATGGTGGGAAGAAAGGACACAATAAGATTAAGGGCTAAGGTCTAAAAGTGGGTCTTTTCTGACTGATTTTGTAATGTTTGTTCTTATTTTCAGGGGCTAGATGACCAGGAATAACATAGATATCTAGAGATCCATGTTTTCTACATAACAAAATATGTACTGCATATAAAGAGTGAATTATTTTCTGATTATTATCCATTTTTCTAATTATCTCCACATCAGATTTCTTCAACATTTCTTAAATACTCTTGATCCATTTGACTGAGGTTTTTATGTCACCCCTAACGCTGTAGGATGGGATTGCTTCCATACAGTTCAGAAATAAAATACATCACGAAACAGCCCCTAGAAATCTCAGGATATTCCACACTCCATCTTTGCAATATCCACGCTTTGGACCTTAAGTCATGTCATCCCCTGTCAAAGATCCTAGCCATCAGGAGAAGGACTCCAGCCTTCTTGGTGCAGAAATGGCAGTCATGTCCATGGTGGCTTTCCATGTGGCACGCAGATGTTCAATTTCATAGAATCCTAGAATCACAGAATGTGTTAGGTTGGAAGGAACCTTTAAAGGTCAGCTAGTCCAACCCCCCCGGCAGTAAGCAGGGACACTTTCAACTCGATTGGGTTGCTCGGAACTTCACTAAGCCTGACCTTGAATGTCTCCAGGGATTTGCCTCCATCACCTCTCTGGGCGCCCTGTTCCAGTGTCTCACCACCCTCATAGAGGGTGTCTGATCTAAACATCCCCTACTCTAGCTTAAAAACATTGCCTCTTGTCCTATCCCTACGCCCATAGAAGTCCTTCCCCAGTTTTCCCCAGTAGGTACCCTTCAGGTACTGGAAGGCCACTATAAAGTCTCCTTGGAGCCTTCCCTTCTCCAGACTGAACAGGCCTGACTCTCTCAGCCTGTCTTCATAGGAGAGGTCCTCATGCCCCTCCTCTGGACGTGCTCCAAGAGGTCCATGTCCTTCTTGTGTTGAGGGCTCCATAGCTGGACAGAGTACTCCAGGTGGGATCTCACCAGCAGAGTAGAAGGGGAGAATCATCACTCTCAGTCAGCTGGCCACATTTCTTTTGATGCACTTTGCTCAGGAATGGAAATCTCACAAACTATAGCAAATCACAGCAGCACTGTAAAGCATGTGTTTAATTAAAAAAGCCTGAAAGACCCACTGGGGAAACAAAGGAACCTAAACTATCTAAACTGGGAAGGTTTTAGCTAGTTTAGCCAGGGTACAGCAGGGAGAAATGTGTTTTCCACCAGCTCAACTTCCACCTCCTTCTCTAAGACTAGCTTGTCCCCAAGGTGAGACCTGGGGACCAGTGATGCCAGCAGGACCACCGGGCTCAGCTCCTTTGGAGAAAAGTCTTGTGGCTTGCCATGGAGACTTCGTGCAGCTGGCCTTCCCCTGACCCTTCCCCTCCCCAACCGCACGCCACAATTAGATTTCAGTAAAAGACAAAACCTCTCTTCCTCCCTCTCACCGTAGGGGTCCTGGGGAGGGGGAAGGGATAGAAACATCATCTCATCTACATGGAAAATAATTTCCTGCTTGCCAGCATATCTTAAATTGATGCAGCCAACAGCATTCGTTGCGAATGTAAAATTAATTTGGAAAGTCTTCATGTATTGTTCCTTACCATGAAAAGCACTCATCACTTCTCGCTGGCTATCTGCCCTGCCTAGGAACAGGGAGGGAAATTTAACAGGCCACAGCAAAAGCGTTCACGAGGCTGCAGCCTGTGGCTTTAGCATGAGAGCTGGGAAATTCCTATCACCCCAAATATTGGGCAGCAGTGACAGCTTTGTCTTGAATGCAGAAAATTCAGAATTTATTAATGCTGCTGCACCAACTGTGAAAGGAAGATTGAACTGTCCTTAAAGGAAAATAAAGGTAAATAATGATGTTCTTTTGGCTTCAGACTTACTTAAGCCTGCTTAAAGGTTTGGTATGTAAAAACTCTCCGGACTAACAACTGCATAAGTATGGAAAACAATATTATCAAAATGTCAGAAGAACCTAGAAATATTTAAAAACCTAATAAATCATCTTCTGATTGGTTTGTACTGTGCATGCAAAATTGTACCGGGTTTGCTTAAATGCTATAAGGAAGCAAGAATGATTCAAATTAAATTCTGTAGAGCAGGTTTCTTTCTTTGTTCTTTTAAAAACCACTATATTGTCAAAATTTGATTCTATATTATATTTAATTTTCCATTGCTGCTTTACCTCACTGTAGATGCCTCCACATGTAGCCAGTCTCTCTTCCAGTGTCTCTCAACTATTTACTCTATTTTTTTTAAAAGTTATTGAACTTGCTCACACTTTGCCCTGGCTTATATTTCAGAGGATGCTGTTACATACTGTCTTTTTATCTTTTACCTATCTACTAATTTTGATTTTTTGTTCTTTGCTCCCCAGAATGGATTCTTTTGCTATTAAATCCCTGTTCCGCATCAGCCTGCTAAGTCGAAGACTGACCTTTAATTTCATTTTGCTTTTAGGCTTCCATTTCCTTCCCTATAAACTATTTTTGGTATTTCATTTCTAATTAGAAGCAAGTCTGAGTTGCAAAAAAATCTCTAACCCTTCTAACCTCCTAAGCACTTGGATCCCAAGGTTTGGGTAGCCACAGCCAGGCTGGCCAGCTGTGCAGGCTGGATCTGGACCCAGGCTGTGATTCCAGTTGCCTGAAGGTCACAACTTCAGGAACCAGCATTTCCATGAAAGTCGTTGTTTAGAGAGGACCCCACTTTATTTTAAAAAGCTTACAGTACACTAACAAGAGGAGCATAACTCTGTTTTTTCCCAGTGATTACCCAATTCCCATGTAAGAGAGAAAGGTCTCCTGGTTCACCCACTCGGGAACCGGAGTATTGCCTCATAAAACAGACCAGAACTCTCATTATCACTCACCCAATTCGCAGAAGCTTAATTATGAGATATCATGAAAAGAAGCATTTTAAAAGCCCATTTTGAAAACTGGCTTCAATAACACTCATGACAGACCAGATTAGGAAAAAAACCAAAAGGCTGAAACAGGGCTATCTCCTTTATTCTGCAGAATGGGAAAGTCACCTTCCAGGTGAGCGACCATGCTAGAGTGCCACAGGATTGGGAGAGCTGCATCACTGCTGCTGACGTTTGCTGCCTAACTGGTCCAAAAATACTGATTAGAGTAGGAGGTGACTTCCTGACTTCAAAATTTCTACCATATCTGCTGAAAAGGTACAGCACATATTCAACGTAAGTGTTCGGTAAGTTCAGCTTCCTGTATCTTTCCCACTTTTCCTCTCCACCATGTTGCACCACCACATGCAGATGCCTCTTCCAGAGGTATTAATGGGCTTCCTGACTTTTCTGACCCATGTTTCTAGTCACAGCATAGGTAGCTGCTTTTTCCAAACAGGAGTTTTTCAATTCCTGCCTTGCAAACAGATCTTCTGCCCATCCCAGAACAGAGAACAAAGCTGGAAAGATGGCTCTCCAGTCTTTCCATTTAAGATTTTTTTTTTCGTAAGACTAATGGTTCCCCACAGGTCCATCCAAAAATCAGCTCCTGTTTAGCTGGAAACAGTGAAAAAAGTGAAAAGTGACTCATACCCCAGATGGCTTACAGTTCCAGGCAGGCAGGGCAGGCTAAAACTGGGAATAAAGCAGTATCTCCATCTGATAGAAAAAAGACACAGAATGATAAAATAGCTCGCCTAGAGGACAACCAAGAAATAAATCCACATCTTCAAAGGTACAGCCTCATGCCTTTAAGATGAAGCCTTTTTATCTGTATTTGCCCAATAAAGAGTGATAAAACTAACGTGGAAGGGTGGGGAGAGGTCTAATCTGAATAATCCAGTCCTAAAGAAAATTAGTAATGATAGCCACAAAGGAAGGATGCTCTCCTGCTTTCCTTTTCCAGTTCCACAAAAAGTATTCCCAAATTGGGCTTTACCTCATTCGAAGTGACGAGGGAAGCCAGGAAACATGGATTTTAATAGCACGCACTGTCAGGTATAGAGATCAGTCACAGGGACAAAGAGAGATGTATTCTTGGCTTTGTAGATTAATTAACTGAAGGTTACTTGCCATTAGAGGTGGGGGAAAGGCTACTTAACCAGCCTGCTTAAGAAAAGACACTTTAGCAACCATATTGATTTCCCACGTACACCTAAGAGGCAGTAACAATTTTGCTTCACCAGCAAGGGCCTGACCTTCTGCCCCAGGTTTGCTTTTCCAGAGCATCCTATATAACACCAAATGATGATACATGATAACAGAAAGAAACAAGAAAGATCTTAACAGTCCCCAAGTGCTTGATGGTTTTCAGGAAATGGCTTCTCAAATGTAGGTTGCCAGGCTCTCCTTAAAACCGACAATTTAATATACTGTATTTGCATCAGCATGCAAAGGCCCAGGTAAATTTCAGAGAAGTTAATCTGTCTCAGGGCTCTCAAATATTATTCAAATCTCTGGAAAAATCAGTAGAGCAAGCCATGAACATTTCTAACCTTTCTTTCATTATTAAAGTGCAAGGAAAAAAGGGGGGTTTCTGATAAATAATCAATGGGGAAAACATTTTCCATTTTATCCATGTCCCAAGGTATATCTGCCATTAGAGAATTAATCCTGATTCTTTTTTTTTTTCATATATGTGTATATATATATATATACACATATATATATATATACACATATATATATATATACACATATATATATACACACCACTTTCCAGCTTGCCAGCTTCCCTTTTCTAGCCTGACTATCCCAGAAACTTCATTCCTAACCAACTTCTGGCATAAACTTAAGCTGATAGATTTTGTGGGATGCATGACATTAGGTAAAAGACCAGACAGATGAGTGTATAAGGTATGTCTGATGAAGTTTAAGAGTACAGTAAGTTGGTAGTGAAAAAGACATTTGCCTGTAACTATCACATGCAAAATCCACCTCCAACCACTCCTTCCTACCAGTGGCCCTGGTCCTGAAGAAGACAGTGTTCACAAATTATCAGAGAGGACATTTCACAGAACCATAGAATCACAGAACAGTTTGGGTTGGAAGAGATCTCAGAGAACATCTCATTCCAACCCCCTGCCATGGGCCGGGACACCCTCGACTAGCCAGGTTGCCCAAAGCCCCATCCAACCTGGCCTTGAACACTGCCAGGGAGGGGGTACCCACAGCTTCTCTGGGCAGCCTGTGCCAGGGCCTCACCACCCTCACAGGGAAGAATTTCTTCCTAATACCTAATTCAATCTGCCCTCTTTTAGTTTGAACCCATTACCCCTTGTCTTATCACTAAATGCCCTTGTAAACAGTCCCTCTCCAGCTTTCTGGTAGGCCCTCTTTAGGTACTGGAGGGCTGCAATCTGGTCTTCCTGGACTCTTTGCTTCTCCAGGCTGAATAAACCAAATTCTCTCAGCCTGTCTTCAACAGAGAGGTGCTTCAGCCCTCTGACCATCTTTCTGGCCTTCCTCTGGACCAATTCAAAGTTCCTCTTGCACTGGGGACTCCAGAGCTGGACACAGTTCTCCATGTGAAGTCTCACCAGAGCCAAGTAGAGGGGGAGAATCACCTCCTTTGACCTGCTGGCCACACTGGCTTTGAAGCAGCCCAGGATACAGTTGTCTTTCTGGGCTGCAAGCATGCACACATTACCAGCCTGTTGGCCATGAAAGCTGCTTGATGAATAAAAGGAAATGCAAACTGAACAGAAACCCTGGAGATTCTGTCCAATGGACCTATTTCACAAAGACAAGGTAGATATTTTTGAGGTTAATATTTTAAACATTTGGAAGGCGGAAAAGTTGGTCACTGCCATGTGTTTTTTTCATCCATGTATTTCTTGTATCAGAACATCTAGCCTGGGCAAATTTTTTAACCAGAGTGCTTACCGCAGAGCTAAGCTAGAGATTGAGAGATTCCTTTGTACCCCAGTCACAGACTTTCAAACGAGATTTGAGCATGGCCTCCTGAACATGCAAAGCCTGTGTATTTTCTTTGTATGTCAATCAGGTAGAGGTCCACAGGCCACATTAACTGGATTGCAATCTTGTAGTAATTACCAATAGGCAGCCTGTCCCTTTGTGCATACCTTCAAAGAAAAATGGTATTTATCTGTATAACCTCTATCCCACATTTTAAAATCTTGCTACTTATTCAGATTAAATCTTACTGTCATTGTTTCTAGAAACCATCAGACCTTGTTGGCAAAGTCATTATCTTGCTTCTCCACTCTATTCTCTGTGCTAGAGAGTGGGTTTTGTGGAGTTGCAAATCAGAATTTAAAATAAAAATAAAAATTCATCAGTCCATCAGGATTTTACAAAACCAGCTAATAGGTGACACAAATAAGATGCATTGCTTTAGTAAATGAATAGAAAACAAACAAAGGAAATGTTTATCTTCCTGTTTTAATATGTTACTTTACTTCTTTCTAATATTTAAAATCTGACCACCTGCAAAAGATTATCAAGAGCCTCTGTGGATTTGCAGGAATGCTTGCAGTACTTGGAGCAAATGAGATACTCTCGCTAGCACACACTACTCCCTGTCATTCAGCATGCTAACAGCGAGAGACAGGGCCATCAGCAATGCAATTGTTATTATTTGGTAAAGGCTGGTGGTGACTTATGAGTTTCAGAATGCAGCTTCCTCATTTGTTTAATGTCGAGAGATTAGAGTTTCCATTTACTATGGTTTTATAACATGCAGGTGGGAAAAATCTCTTTCCTGTAAGCCTGTCAGTAACTGGTGCCAACGCTGAAATATTCCTGCTCGATTCTTGCAGATGAACCTACGCCGTTTTTGGGTACAGCACAAAGTCCAGATCTCATAACTGAGATCAGCTGCCGCCATGGGCTTGGACGCAGTGCCCGTGGACGGTGCGCGCTGGCCGCACGCCGCAGCCGGTCAGACAAGAGCCAGACCGAGATCAGCCTCCGGTGAGGTGCTGGGGTGCAGCCGACCTTGGGTGGAGGCAGGTGGGCAAGCAGTAGGGCTGATGCTCTCACAGCCCTCCAGCACTACTCCTGGCCCTGCTACCTTCTTGTCTCTGCTACCTTCCTGTCTCTGCTTCCCCACCGCTGAAGGGGGTAAACAGAGCATTTCCTGGTATTTCAAGAGTCCTGCCCATGCACTAATGTTTCAAAAGGATGGGGAGGACTTTATGGACTGCAAAACAGTAGGTCTGTATTCCAAGTTATTTGAGACATACAGCCTCTTTCCCCTGCATAACCCTAGTCTAACTGCACAGCAGCGGGGATGGCATCATGTGGATGCCCCCACTGGTGCTTGCACCTCTGTTTCATACACCCATGTGGGCCAGCCCCCTAGCTTCCAAAACCAAGGCCATGGTTTGAGCACTCAGACTAAGCTGTGTCTTCAATTCCCTAGCTCTACATTGCTCCAGATCAAAGCCAGTCCATTAAGCAGGCCAGGCCCCCAAATCAGTTTCCCAGTGTGGGCAGGCAGCTATGGGGCTCTGCCAGGGAGGATGCCTCTCCATGCTGCTTGGTTGCTTGCACTCCATTTATTCTCAGAAAGCAGAGTTGGCAGCACTGTGGTGTCCGTGTTGCAGCATACTAGTGGGATATAGAATGGGGCACTAACAGGGTTGCAGTTAATGGGGACTAAACAGGACAAGTTAGTAAGGCAGGACAAGATTTAGGCAGGAGAAAATCCACAGTTCTCCACCAAGGGGTCAGGGGAGAAATCAATACTGCCACCTTAGCACAGGCAGGTAGGGAAAATTTCCATGTGGAATGGGTCCCCACAAACATTTGCAGAGCCTGTCTACACAGAGGTAAAAGCACATAACACACGTGCTGGCATGTTATGAGGCAAGGATGGTGAGAGAACTTGCAGTCTGATGCTGCCCTGCAAACTCTGGCGCTTGAAAACAGACTTTGTGCTGAGTGGACCCTAGTTAAAGGGTGACTGGTTATGTTTGAGTTGTTGCTGTGAACTAACAACAGGGAATTGGGAGGTGGTCGAGCTGGGGGATAAATTCAAAAGGTTTCAAAATAATGCTTCAAGTTGAATTCAGGCTGAGGAAAAAACCAAAACAAACCTGAGGTGGGTAGGTTAATTGCCGCTGTGGGTGCTCAGTGCGCCTCCCTTTTTCCTCATTCATATTTGCTGGTAATAATAACGGTACCAATGTGAAATAGATGTTCTTAGCACTGTTTTGAAAAATGGGCTTCTGTGAGTTCCCCATATACCATGAATGTGAGTACGTAGGCATAAGAATAACTTGGTTAGGGGACTTTGAATCTTTCTTTTGAGATCTGCTGGTATTGTCCAGCTTTGCACCATCACAACATCAGCCACGGCATGAAATCGGAGTGACAGAAGGGCCAGCCTGGAAGACCCCGGGTCAGCTTAGTGAAAAACATTTCCACACTAGAGTAGGAGGCCCAAGCCAAAGCAGTCTGATTCCCTTAAGCCCTGAACTCCAGTGAAACTATGATCCAGGTGTTGCAGCTGTAGCTGATCTCAACTAAAAACCTCAGACAAAGTCTGAGGTTAATCTTAGTCACATCGCAGTAACATTCTAAATACAGACTTTAATTTGCCCCTCCTCATTAGCCTGAAGGAGCTATTTTTTTAGTATGGTTTTCCTCACCTCTGTAGATGAGGGAGATGCTATTCCATCCTCTTCCAAGCAGGGAACTGGTGCGTGCTTCCATAGGAAATTTATACAGCATAACACAGGTAGTTCATAATAGTGCAAGAAGCTCTCCTGAGTCCCGTGCTCTTTCACTGGACCATTTCTCCTCTGTAGTTATAAGAAGGGTCAAAAACCATATTCAGATTTCACAGCATCGGCTCAGTCACAGACAAACCTGCAGAACACAGTCATTTCACCCAATGAGAACTGGAATTTTTGGCTTTTCTTTTTAATACTGAAGCTTATTTCCCATTGCTGTTTGCAAAGGCTGTGGAGGCATCAACACACATGCTGATCTAAGCTGCGGGCCAAAGTTTGGAAGTTGGTGCAGAATTTGATGCTCTACCTCCCAGACCATGTTATCAGGTGTCAATCTGACCTTTTGGGCACAGGGGACGCCCTTCATTTAGTCACAAATTGCATGTTCAGGGAAACTGGGGACCATCATAGTTAGCTCTGAGATAGGGAGAACAACAAAACAGTTTTATTTGCATGCCAGGAGATGAAGAGATCTTCCTCCTAATTTTAAGACCTGCTGAGGCAGGGATAGTTTGCTTGTGCCTGAGAAAAATAATCTTTTTCATTTGAAAAGTAGTTACACATAAAAAGGAAGAAAAAAAATATAGCTTAATACAGTTCCTTTATAAGTTAGGTTGAAACAGACTGCTTGTATATCCCTTCCCCCATATACAAAATTCTGCACTGTGTGTTTAATTATATCTCACATTTATTTTAGGCTTTGTGTCCAAAGATATCCTAAGTCAAAGCAGAAAAATCACTTCACCCATCACTGAAATTCAGTCACCTCTGGGATGAAGAATGGCAGTCAAGGGGACAGCTAGCACACAGTAACCTTGGCCAAAAACCCAGGTGCAGAAATCTGCTACCACCAAAAGTGCCATGGGACCTAGCTTTTAAAGACTTTCCCACAGTAAGTTAAATGAAATTGTATTTATCTCTTTCAGTGAAATGAAATGTTGAGTTGACTGAGCCAAGCCTCAGTCTCTCATTTTAGAGACTCTGGGCATTGCAAGCATAATGCAGAAAGCACCGTGCTCTTGTAATTCCCACTTATGGCAACGACAGAAAAAAGTTGTAACAAATCAGTGAGCAGGTAAGACTTCCAGTTTCTTCAGAACTTGGGCTCTCCGTAACCACAAGGTGATGGCAAATTCAGAACTTTGATTCCCCTGTTACATTTGCTCATCCACACCCTATTATCAGTTTAAAAAACCACAGAAGACTGCATTTGTCAGCGCTGGGACCAAGACTCGCATTCATCTGGTATGTAACAAACATGCCTACTGATTGCTAGTTCAGTGCAGTATTATTCACCACACCAAATGATCTGTTTACAAAGTTACTTAGACACTTAGGCATAGAAGATTCTTCTGTACCAAAGGTTCTCTTGTTTAAGTATGTTTGTGATGGAGTAGAAACGTGATACTGGCCTTTTGAACATACTTAGCAGAAGTACCGATAACGGGCGCTGCAGCATTACTGGTTTTTCTTACGAACACCAGATTTTTTTCCTTCTGATTTTTTTTAGGCCCTGAAAAGACAAAATTTCATTGGAGAAGCAGATTTAATAAGTGATTAGAGGGTAATCACTATTCTCTCGTAATATGCAAAGGGCAATTTTGGGTTGTGAGGTAGTCTGTGGGTCATGTGAATTTAATTGTCATATCCAGAGACTTATACCACATTAAGTGTATCCCTAGTGAAACAGCAGAGTTGTAAATCTGTGAGATAGATAGATATATATATATGCACACTATTTTATAACATAGCTAGGGGAATAGTCCATTACCTATAAAATAAAGAAACAACGTTAAATATGCCAAATCAATTTCCTCATGAAACCAGCAACAAATACTTAGCTAGTTACTACAAGAGACTCCAACGTTCAGCTCAAGTTCCACACACTGTCCCCCTTTCCACCATTTTAGCAAGTGCTTGCAATGCCTATATAGAAAGTGTCAGGTTAAACAAACCATCTTGGAAGACATGAGAGCATAAAAATCATCTGTTTTGTTTCTTTTCTCTATTTTTTTGAAAAAAATCTTTACAGTAAAGGAAGCTAAAATAAGCAGAGGAGCAGCAAGACTGCCTGTATGTGAAAGCCACGTTGACCATCTTGTTTGTGAACTTGGGGATTTGAACCTATAATAAACCTTCACCCACTTGAAGTCAGTGGGGATTCTGCCATAGATCCATAGATCTAACTGGGATCCAAGACTGTTCTGAATCCTCTGCATCCTACACCTTGTCTCTTCTGCTCACACACTACTCACTTCCCACTCCTATACTCTTTCCCACTACTGAAAGCGGGCGAGCCTCCTAGTATCCACAATCTGTAACTCAGCTCCCTCACTGAAAGCTATTTTTTTTTCTCTGCTGGCTTCTGGAACTCTCAGATGATCTCCTCCTTTCTGACATATGGTTTAAGTAGAAGGATCTCAACTAGATAACATGAAAAAGCAGTTTTCAGGTATAACGGCACACCAGTTTGTCAGTACAAGTCCTGAGATAGGAATCTTAAGGGTCTTTTAGTGGGCATTGCTGAAAAGACAACATTTGCCATTTCACAGCGATTACATTGCTGTGCTATCACCACTTCTACCTACGGAAGGGTATCACTTACCTCAGGGGGCTGAGGCAGAGTGTTTGAGAAGTGTTTGCTGTAATGAAAGAGAGTTTAAAAAAAGTGTCTGAAGAGAAGGGTGATGTAAAGAAAAAAGTGCAGTGCAGAATCTGAAATCTAGTATGCCACTGCAGCCTTAGCGTTTGGGGGTTTTTTGGTTTGGGGGGGGGGGGGGTCTTGGGGTTTTTTTTTGCATTATTGTTATTATTTTGGCATAAGGCTTTGCACCAAGACCAGAGCTGCAGCTGAGATTTTCAGACTTAACCCTGAATTTCATTGCTTTTATGGGTTTAAAGCCAACCTTTAATGTTACCCAAACATAGCCCTATGTAGCTAAATTGATTTAACAGTGTGCTTTAGGTAAATGGAGAATCTCCGTAGCAGTTACTTCAAGGGGCTCAGAAGCAGCTCACCTCCACAGGCAGACCTCCGAGATGCCCTTTCAAATGTGCCTCACGATAATGTGCTAATTCCTGGACTCCAGGGGCAGCTGCTTGCACAGGAGGCCTGTGCTAAATATTATTCTTATAACAGCAAAGCAGCCTTCTGTTTCTTGTTTTACACAAGCCAGAAGTTATTTGGAAGCCATTGTTTTGCACAAGAGGACAGCAACACCTAGCTCCCATTTTGCATCTGTTGGGTATTTAATGAGGAGATCTAATGTTTCTGAGATGAAGCTATTTGAAAAGTAATGCCAGTTTACCAAGACTGCATGTGGGAGCATGGGGTGGTCTCACAGCATTGAATGAATGAAGCACCAGGTTACATGCATGGTACAGGACGCGGAGAATACATTACAGACATGGAGCTTTGGGAATTGATTTAATATTTTTGTTTGGAATCTTCCATTCTCAAAAAACCCCTTTAATAATTAGAGGCTGACCTACACTGACGTTTTCTTTCTTGTTTTAAGCAACATTCCACAGGAGATAACTGTTCACAAATGATTCCACAGTAAAGAAATGGCTTGAACTATAGGGCAACAGATATTAAGTATTAAAAATGAGCAACTGGCTACGTTTTTCTTTCAGCAGAGCTCGTGTTTCTTTTTCTATGGGTTTTTGTTTTGTTCTAGCATCTAGTTATGTATTTTGTGAGCATAAAGCAATCTCGCGTGCTGTAAGGCCGAGTGTGTTTAAAACACAAACCATGATTCAGAAGCGCAGTGTGGAGATTTGAAGCTGATCTTGAAGCTGATAATTATTGGCTTTGGCTTCACACCGCTTATATCTGAAAGCATAAGCCTCTATTTAGAAAGGGAAGGTTGTTCTCTGTAGAAACAAAACAACTAATTCAGCAGCGGCCTAACACTTTAGCTGAGCTAAAGGTACTCTGCACAGTATGTGCATGTGAGTGCACACGATCAAATGGGAGCACTTCCAGGTCTATAGACCTGGTGAGCTAAATCCCCTAAGAGCGGCCTGCTCCGCTGTGGCATCCCAGGATAGAAAGGCTGGATTGCTTTTTGAAAGTAATGAGAAAGGAGGAGCGAGGGAACCTCACCCTCCAGGAAGATGGAAGAAATAAAGGGTGTTCTTGTAAAATGTTATAAATGTTGCATTTAAATAGCAAACTCTTAAATTGCGGAGCTGGTCCGTGTAATAGAAGGATCGGTAATTTTAAAAGAGTGCCAGAAATGAGCCAATTTCACAAGCTATTTGAAGGATATTTTCATGTAACTTTTGGCCAAAGCAATATTCCAAAAAGTCTGAAAATTGAATCCTAATTAGTTACAAGGATCCCTCTGGCTCACAAGTTGACTATTATATTGTGCTCCATGCTCCCGAAGCAGATGAGAGCCGTCACACCTTGCCAACATATGACAAGGAGAAAGGTAAACTCACCATGCCATTGCTTTCAGAAGAGTTTAAATCAAGAAAAGAGAGAAAATTACACAAATCTTGAAGGAGAATTGCCATTCTTTCCACATAATAACAGTCATCTGGGATAATATGCCTGTATTTCACTTGTCAAAGCATGCTGTTTACTATTTGGTCTTTTAATAGTGAATTTAGTGAACATTAAGAGACATTAAGGCAAAGCAAGCATTTTTATGTTATATCAGCTCATTCTCCTGCCCCTCAATACACAGGTCTTTGCATTCCTTTGTGTGTTCTGAAGAGACCTTATACATCTTTCCATATAGGTTAAGCTGACACTGCAGAAATGAACACCACAGATTTAAATCTTTATTAAAAATATAAATGTCGAGAATACTAAAACTGCCTATTCATAAAACAGGGACTTTTGCTCTTGCAGATGCCGAATAGGTTTGGGGGGGAGGGGTGTACTCCAGGGACAGGAGTATTCTTTGACTTTTTGGTTAGTGTTCTCCTCCTTCCCTTGTGAATTTTTTTCTTGTTGTTCTACAAGAAATGAAATGCTAATCTCAGCTCCACCTCTATTGGGTCATCTCCAGGTCAGCAGATTAGAGAAATCAGTGGAAGAATGAAGACAGTCTACTCCAACTGCAGGGCAGGATGACCCAGTTATTAATCAATCTGATGGCAGCATTTGAACAATGACAGTCATCTGTCAGAAAGCAGGAGGTGGCTCCTCATTAACACACCACTCACCTGCCCTGAGCTACAACTCTTTTATAATAATATCTATCATTCACCTCCAAGGTGTTGCTCCTTTCTCTAGCTACATGAAATAACAGACACTATTTTCTGCCCCCCTCCCTGGTACTTCATTTTCTTGAGGCTCACTCAACCTGCATTGCCTTACAAAATACTTTTTTTTTTTTTAAATAAAAGGAAAACTAAACAAGAAAAAATACCCAAGTAACACCCAAGATCAAAATGGCTTCTAACTAATTCACCAAGACTTTCAAGCTTTCATATTAAGATAAGTAAACTGAGTTAAAAATACCATTTTAATGCAGTAATGTACCACTGTTATAAATTGGCCTCTTTCTAACAGGTCAACCTTTATTTCTGCCAGTCTGACTTACACCATGACTGTCCCAGCAGGTTCCCTCGACACCAGCTTTATACTGTCGTATACCCTTCAGAATTACTCTTGTTTTGCTCTGCCAGTTTTCAATCCACATGCAGATGCTAAGCCAAAATAATATTTTAAGCAAATAATTCTCTCATAAAACACTGCTTATCAACACTTTTTTTGTTACTAGACGCACACACGCGTGGAGGTCAAACACAGGGCTGATAACTAACCAAACACAGCCCCGGTTCTGCCATTAGCTATGCCTAGGAACAAGCTCACAGCAATTTCCATCAGCATCCTTGAAAATAAAACCACGAAATCTATCCTTAAAGGGAAGGGAATATACAAGCAATGTAAACCAAACCCCCACCCCACTGGTATTATACACCGGACCAACAAGCTGCAAGGCAGCTACAGATTTCTTGCTCCCCTGCCTTTGATTCCAATGCTTCAATTACTGTTCGCCCTTTAAAATCTCCTCAAACAAAAGAACGGGGACCTATATAGCCTGAGGATTTTCATTAAAGAAAATCCCCATGGTGTTGGTTATAAGCACAGTGGGTACTAAAATTTTAACCCAGAGGTCCTACCCACCCTATAGCTGCTGCTCAGTGTCTCTCCCTGACCCCTCAGCCCATAATCTTCAATTCCCTATTCCCATAAACCTCCTGCTTCTGATTTTGTGCAGGCTGTCTGAGGGTGAGTTTATACACAGTAGACATCCTAAAGGGACGCAGATTATCTGCAGTGGAAGTTGCAGCACCTGTCTTGAAGGTACAAAGGTGTTCCTGAGGTGACACCAACCCCCACAGCGGTTGGGGAGGATGATGTTCAAGTTTCACAGCTATATTAGACTATTAGTAATCATACAAAGTATGGCAAAACCTCAGCACCAACTGAGGTCAGAAACCTTGGTGATGGAAACCAACTGGTCAGGACTGACTACACATCCTGAAAAGCCTGTGATGAAAATAGAGAAGAGAAACAAATGATGGAGTAAACTTCCAAGCACGGCAAGCAACGTGTTGCTTGCCAACGTTACATGAGAGCTACCTTGTCCTTTCACTGGAGGTACTCATAACAGGGAGATCTGTCCCCAGCTGTTACGCGTCTCCTGTATCAAACCCAGCTGTGGATGCACCACCTTCCTCAAACAAGCCAGCCCCTGGTGAAGAGACTAAGAAATGAAAGGCAGCAGCTGTTTAGCAGTCATTAGTAACAGGTAGAGCCACGTCCATGCATTTCTGGAGGGGGAGGCAATACGGCAGTTGGAGAGGAGGGAGGAATCACTGACTCCGAGTGCCCTGAAAACACTGATCCAAACCCCATCCAAATGACGTCTGTCTGCTCAAATGGGCTGGAAATGTAGCAGAGTTGCAGAAGCGCTGGTATTTCTGGCCTCCTTTCCACTCCTACGGCAAGGACAGCATCTCGCAGGCTGTCGAAGCCACTTCCAGTTCCAGTTGGGCATCATGAGCGCATACTAAAATGGGGGAAAAACTAGCTCCACAAATGCTTTCAATACTCATAAAAAAAGATTAATTTCAAATTTGGGAGTCCAGATCATTATTTTCTTCTCACTTTCTTGTTAGCAGGTGTTCATTATGATTTTACTAAAAGGTGCAAATTTGTATTTTAATTTTTGGCAATGATCAAGGTGGCATTCTCTGTATTACATTATTTCTTATCATTGGACACTGGCAAAACAGGAACAAAAAAAAACCCGGAAACTTACCAAAAATATGCCACAAAATAGACAAACAAGCAAAAAAGCCACGTTTTAGAAATGCTAGGATCGCAGTCGTTCTGCCTAAACTCTGTTTGTTTAGGCAATTACATTGCCTGTTACTTACCCATAATGTTCTCATTTTAGTTAGAGTGCTCTGCGGATTATTTGATGCTGCTAATGTCTAGTTTTCTGGGAGAAGAGAGGAGAAAGGAAATGTTACTCCCGCACTCTGACCTCCGTGGATGGCTTTCTGGGGGATGCGCTCCGCTAATTGTCATCTTTTTTGAGCTGCCGTGGTTGTAATTGCATATATAAGGCCCGTGTTTTGCTTGCATTACTTTTTTACAGTACAGAACGGTGTGTCCACAATGGTGCATTAAAGTAATAATAATGGAAATAGTATCCATCAAGTAATTTCAGTGCTGTTACCACGCTGGGACGTAACCACCCTGCGAGTGCTGTGCAGGCTCCATCCACCTCCATGCTATCAGCCCTCCCCACTGGACAGCCTGGCGTGCAGCACTGACCTCTCAATTCTCAGGTCTGCAGCTTTCTACCCATCTAAAAGAGTATTCGGCAGCGTGGTTAGTCACCCCCTCCTCTGCTACAGGCTTTTTGGGGTGTGCGCACCTTCAGCACAGCGAGAACTGGAGCTCGTCAGGGAGAAGCAATCAAGCCCTCAGCTTCACCCTCCCACCAAGGGGGAAAATATTACTGTCGTGTTACAGGAGAACAATCAGATATATTTAACTAATATCACAAGCACTAAGCACAGGAATTATTTTTAACCTAACGAAGGTGGCCGCGCTGTTACTGAATCTTCCTCTGTCTCTGCAGATGTGCCTGCAAATCCTTCGAGGCTGGCTGTCTCTGCAGAAGGGCTCCAAAGCACATGCTGGGGCTGGCTTCTCCCCTCATGGCTTTTTCCTCCCAAGTAATGCCATTTTCCCCAGGGAGAGACACACACACACACACACACACAAAGCTTAAAAAGCGTAATTTTTATTCTTCTTCTTACTCTCACTTCCTTTTTCTATTGATCAGGGCTACTGGTAATACTGGTTCCAGAATAAAGCCATAAGTCTTCTATTTTAGAGGTTTCCCCCTTCCCCCCCCAGGTTGAAACGCTGTAAATAAAATACCCATAAGAGAATATCCACCTACCTTTCCCAACATTATATTCTTGACTAAAGTGGGGGTTGGTTTTTTTTCTTTGTCTGATCAATAAATTTGCATTAAAATCCTACTTTCCCTCATGTGTTAATTTTGGCATAAGCATGCATGTACTGGGTATCGCCTTTATAGTGCATACACACATGTCTAGTCTTTCTCTGTATGTACGAATAAGAGAATAATACATCTCCCTCTTGCATTCTTTGTGTTTATACACATATATATATATGTATGTATAGGTGTGTGTATATATTCCCTGTATGTATATATAGATGTATGCATATATGGATAATATATATATAATTGCCCGGGCTTTACAAACGGATGCCAGCAAGCGAATACCTGTCTATTGCTCTGTCAAATGTGACTCGCTGGGAAAGCTATTGGGTTTATAGAAGAGACAAACATTTCAGGCACGCCATTCTGGGGTAATGAAGCATGGCAACAAAATATACCTGTGCAACATTTGATAAAGATGAGCTGACACACCAGTCCAAATAGGTTCTTTTGTGTGTCTGCACGTGTCTACCATCATTGCTTTCATCTTAAAACAGGAAGGTAGCAATAGCAGCAGCAGCTGGCAGGAACCACAAGAGGAAGAGCAGCTCACACAATTAAACGTCGTTTACCTCTGGCCTTTATTTCACTGCTCCCTCCCCCTAATTTATTATGTGTTTTCTCCATCTCTATGCAAAAAAACACGGGCTCAATTTTTCTTTCTTTCTCGTGCTATCTAGCTCTTTTTACAAGGGGACTAAACAAGACAATAGGCAAAATCCCATGGCATTTAGCTTTGGATCTTAACTTGAAATGCTTCTTAGTGGGGTTTTTATGGCCTTTATTGTTCTTTGATTAATGTAAAGTAAAATTAAACCCTACAGTTACACATTAGTACATCAACTAGAGAGAAGGCAAAACCGCGCCGCGCACCTCGCTTTACAGAAAACATCTTTTGTTGTGTTTAATCTCCGGAGCAAAGGAAGGGAAAAAGCTTCACCTGCTGTGGGGACCTTTGAAGGGAAGGGAAACATTGGGCACTGTGAGCAGCAGCTCCCCGTTACACCACTCTCCTCACGATGGGCTGGCTGATGGCTCTATTTCAGGCACAGCTTCCATTAAAACCAGTAGGAATTGTCCCGGTACGTGGAGCCCAGAGAAGAAATCATACAGGCACAAGCACATAACCAAATTTTAGGGTAGTCGTTATGCAGATTGGCCCCAGTTTCTAACCAGAGAGATGGCTGCATAAATCTTTATTCCAGGTTAAATTTAAACCCACGTTTTCATTGCATAGAGATGCTGTGCATCTACGTATGTTTGCAGAAGTTTGTATTCATCTCAAACAAAAGCTTAATTACAAATAGGATTCTGACTAACATCTTCTACAGAACAGGCCAAAGTCCTTCTTCTATATATGCTGTGTATGGCATACACGTGGTTTATTTCTTTTTATTAGATATACCCTGCTCTCATCTTTTCTCCTTGCACAAAGGATGGTTATGTGTGATTTTTCACTCTGCCAGCTGGCAAATTAATTTTTACTCTGGGTTTCCAGTAGTTCTTTTGGTCATCTTCTTTCCACAGACGTTTCTAGGCAGAATGCATAAGAGTTCAGATGAAGTAAAACCTGTAGCATTATCAGTTTGAGTGGGGTTTGAAACCAGTCAGGATGATTTTGGCCCCTTGTAATCTCTATACTGAAGCAACATGTAACTGAAATGGATGGTTTGATTTTGTGGGTTTTTTCCCCTAGTAAAACTCCTGCTGCATCAGAAAGACAGGTCATAGATTTGGCATTTTGTTTTCCTCAGAGTAGTAGCATTTTTATTATTTACCATGAGTCACTGTGGCTGATAATAAATGCCTCTTAACATGCTTATTCTTCTCAATTTTCATCAGTAGTCAGAGCAGGGGGACTTCAATTTCAACCTCTGGTTGTCCCCCACCTTGCACCCATTTCATGAAATCTATTGTATCTTTAGCCAAGTTCACAAGTTAAATGACACATATGTGGCCTTTCTGTTCATTTTATCTGACACTAAGACAATTCAATTGACGCTTAGCATTAAAAAAAACCCCAAAATTACAGAGCATCTCTGCCAAGGGTAAGAATAGGTCAAGAGCCGAAGGAATTTAAGCAAACTGTCTTTTATACACAGGAAGCAGTTAACATATGGAATAAAAGAACAGGGATAGCAATTGATGAAACATTTGGGAGAAACTTAGATAAACAATCATAAAAAAGATTTAGACAAGTGCTTGGAGTAGCCAAAAAAATAAATAAAACTAGTATAGAGTGTGCAAGCCACTTCAGCGTCCTTCCATTCTGAAATAGCTGAAATAAAATGGCAATGAGCAGATAAACTGCAAAATATCATTATGATTTAGTAGCCATTTCTTTCCATCAGAGCAACTGTTTTAATTTTCATTCTTCCAAATTACAAAGTAACAATAAAATATCCTTTTCGATTTATGGCAATGAGACCTTTTTAATTGAATTTCAGAAATGAGTTGATTTGACTGATGGGTAGGTAATGGGGATATACTATTTACAGTGGGAAATGCATTTCCAGTGGAAGGTTTTTGAAAAAGCACTGCGAAATAGATATTTATAAGCAGGATTTTGGATGGCTTGCACACACACACCGACACATACACACAAATATATACGTTATGTATGTTCACCCTAAGGTACAACAGACAGTATTTCTTTTTAATCCTAAAAGCCTTTACCAAAGAAAAAAAGTTCATGAGCACTTAGGCCATTTTTTCCAGTAACAGCCAAATGTACAATCACTATGACCTCATTATAACTCTTACTTTTTCTCACTGCATATAGAGACACAGAGTTGAGGGTGGGTTTTTCCTGAATGTTAGGCCAAATCTGGAAATATTGGCAACTTACAGGCCAGCTTACTCTGCCCAAGAGTTAATGTGGAGTAGCCTACATCAGCCATCACTTTTTGCATTGCAATGGCAAAGTTCCAGCTGACTTTAATGGGGCCAGAGTTTCACCCCAGGTGCACTATTACAATTGACTAGGGCCTGATAGATTGATTCCTGAGATGCTCTGGATTCCAGATGTGGATCTCATAAAATTGTAGAGTGTGGTGTGTGCGAAGCTTGCTTTCCCTCCCCCCCCCCCATTAAATAAATAATAATAATAAAACACAGTCCTTATAAGCAGCACAATGGAATATATGCGGGGGGGGGGGTGGTTCTCTGTCTTCCAAGAACCAGTTCCTTCTTCTTTCTCTACTACATATGAGTTCACATATATATAGCAAAGGGCGGCAGGGGCAAAGCCCAACCCAAAGCATCCAGTGAGCTGCATCTGGTTTAAAATATATGTAGAACTGAGTCCACGTACCCCTGCTGAAATTTTGTCAGCAACACCTACAGAAGAAAGTCTAATCAGAAGCCAACTCTGTTAAGTAACAGAGACTGAAAAATAGCCTCAAAAGCCAGGCAGTCCACAGGACTGTGACAGGAATAGAGCAAAAGGAGCCTTCACCCGTAGGGGGACATGGTGTAATAAATAAAAAAGGAAAAGAGGAAAGATCTCTGACTCTACAATAAGCCCTGAGAGACCTGGCAACCACAGGGTACCATCAGTGGGGCAGGCATTTCCTATCCTGGGCATGTCTAGCCTTGGGGAATGGAGGGCTCCTGACGTCTAGTAACCAAGTACCTGTGCTGTCTCCTCCAATTGTCTTCCCTCTTCTCTTTTGCCCTTATAAATATTTGAGATAAGACCATCTACATCCATCTCCATATCTATCAGGGGTCTAGGGAGAAGGGAAAAAAGTCTATTCACAGCAGCAGAGTAACAGTGGGGCAGTTTCTGTAAGGACATAAGGACTACATTTGAGCCTTTTTTCCCTACTATTTTTTCCCTATTATTTTTTCCCTCAGTAGTACCAGGGAGGAATATTCCCCACATCCCACAGATGAATAGACAGGGACAACAGAAAAGCACAAAAGAGGAAAATGTGCGGTCAGCAGTTACCTTGCTACTGCCTTTGGCTTCCCAGGGGTTGGCAAGCTGAGGCGGAGTGAAGAAACCCAGGTAGGAATGTGATCCTTGGTGCTGAGGTGAGGGCTGATCTCATCATGTTTTCCCCCAACTTGGTGGAACCTGCATGTGCTGCACGTGAGTTAAAAACAGAGTCAGGAGGAATGTGATCCATGTGTGTGAGCAGTGGGAAAGATGCTATGTAGGATAGTCTTTCAAATGTTTCCAGTGAGGATGTGACGCCAAAAGCAGAGGGCTGCAAAGGAGAAGTAGCAAGGCAGCTGAAAAGAGGGAACAGTCAAAAGGGGGGTGCCTGATTTTGGAGTAATGTTACCAGGGGTTGCAGTGCCTATCTCCACTCCAGTGCAATAGCAGCGAAAGCGGGCTGCACATCATCAAATGAAATCGCAGAAATTGTTGCAGGTGTGTTAGATGTGGTTGAAAGACAGAATGACAAAGAGGGAAGAGGTTCCATGAAGTTACATGGAGCACAGATTAAAAACACTGTACTATATTAAAAACCCAACATATCCACTATATATGCTATAAAGGCATACCAAAAATAACTGTAACTACCCCTCTGTTTGTGAGCAATATAGTGCTATTTTAAAACTCTCTGAAAAGCACTTTGTAGCCACTGTATTAAAAGACATGTCTGGTCTTGTATTTCTCAACAAATGCCCCTGTTTACAATTCCTACTGTGGACACAAAAATATTTTGTGTGAATCCATGTTTGTAGGGAACTATCAGCTGCATCTGCCCATGGAAGGACAAACATGGACAAGGTCAAAGGAAAGTATTCTTTAGAATAGCCCTTAAGCAGGCAGAGGAATTAGGCCTGATTTATGAATGTATTTCCACAATTCACTTGAAAATTTGTAATGTCTGTGCAGCCTGGCAAGAAAAAAAGGTGAGGGTAATGTGAAGGAATGCTTCTATTCCACTTTATTGTAAAATTATCCCATGTTACCTGCTCTAATCCCCTGAAAACAAATTAAATCCTCACTAAGCTGACTTTAAATCAATAGTTTCATTTAAGAATAGTGTGACTTAATAAAAATAAAAAACTAACTGGTCCAGCCAATTTAAGAGGGAAATAAATCATTGCCCAAGGAAAAAAGCAGATTTGACTTGTATATGGGCCACAGTTTTGTTGAGGGGTCTAACCTGCTGTCTAAATTAACTCCAGATATATTACAAATCTCATCAGCCTCATTCAGAAATCTGCTCCACTGTACTAGGAAAGAAGATTGCCTCTCCCCCCCCCCCCCCAAAAAAAAAAAGGAAAAAAAAACAAACAAGAAAACAAAAAAAAAACCCAACCTGGAGATGTTATGAAATGAAACAATATTTCTGAGAACACTTAGTAAATCGTATAAGAAAACATGTCTCTGAATTGCCTGGAAAGATCACCTCACACTCCAGCATCTCCCTTGTCTAACTTGTTTGGAGAGGATGTTTGTGAAGTTAAAAGGATGCCATATTTACTGCTCGGGCCAGAGCAAAAATAGCTGCATTAGAAATGGGAGAGAAAGGAGCAGAGCAATGAACAGATAGGCAAGCTGCCAGCTGTTTAATTCATTCACACAGCAAAACTAGTTAAAATAATAACTGAATAAATTATTTGTAAATCTATAGATTGAATTATCCATGCAATCTTTGCAGCTTGGTGAAGATATTACTTCAATGTTATTAAGTGTGGATATATTTATCACTAATTTACTTTTTAAATGTTATGAAACTTGCCTAATAAAAGTCTTAAAGGTTCAGAAGACCAGAATATAAACAGAGGCCACAACAAAGCAGCTTACTCAAATCAGTGCAAGTTATGCATTGCAAGCCACTGACAGCAGGAGAATTTAATAATCCTGACTCCAGCTGACTTATTCTAAGCATTCCCGGATGAATACCTTTCTTTGTCACTTACCACATTTCCAGGCAAGCCTTTGAAAACTATCTCTTAAATAACCTATGTAAGGGCACCCCACAAGTTGGCAACAAAGGACTAGACCGACTTCTCCAGAAGCTCAGGAAATGTTTCACCTATGCACCTGTCTTGTAGCCCATTGTGATAATCAGTGTAGGAGTTGACAAGTTTTCTGGATTTGCCTCAAATACCCTGGATTCATGGAAGGGATTGTGGTGAATCTGTGAGCTTACAGACCTGTCTTAGAAGAAAGGACTTCTCATGCAGCATTCCTTTACATGTACCCGATTGCCCCAACACCAAAAGTTGTGAATATCTTCAACTCATATCCCTCTCTTTACAACATTTGTGGGCCAATAAGAATAAACATGGAAGATTCTGGTGATAAACACCAAAAAAAGTCATTTGATGACTGGAGAAGAAAAATCAGCAGCAGGTGAAGGAATGATGATGGGTTATAGACTTTAAACCTTGGCATTCTCCATGCTGTCTCATCAGTGCAGTCTTGCCAACACTGTCAGGTCCAACATAAAACTACCTCACAGAAGTGTTTCCATGGAGAAGGATAACAAATAGTAAAACATCCAAGTTTCTAAAACTGGGGAAACTGTTCTTCAGTTTGCTTTATTCCTAATGAAAGACATTACCATAAAAAGTAAGGATATTTTAAAAAAAAAAAAAAAGTGCTCAGGAGTGCCCAAGTTTGCAAGAAACCTGAAAGAGATGGATGTGGAGGGCTCCAGAAGACGTGGAGTATATTGCAGAGTGAAACACTCCAAACTGCCCTGAACCTGCCTGACAGAATACTATATGACTGTGTGTTTAACAGGTAGTTTGAGTTGCAGTTATCCATATTTGTATTCCCCAGTAACTGCTCCTAGGCTCTGCTATCCCACTGTGATTTTGAGATATGAGGTCTTAAGGAGAGTTGGATCAAGTAGTGTCTCACAAGATCATCTGCACTGGGCCTTTTTTTCTTTCTTTTTTTTTCTTTTGGTTATCATTTTTCTTACCCTTTCTTGATTCTGAGCCTGCCTATTTATTTGTTATAGGGATAACCATCTGTGTTAGAGCAAGAATGAAGGATCGTCGTACATGTTAACATTTGTATTTGATGGACTCCTTCTTGCTAGATAAAAATATAGTATACTGCTGTACACTGTATCAGACTGAAAATACAGAAGTTAGTTTTCTTTCTGGCTCTGAATTATTTAATTAATCTTAAGATGAGTTGCATATTCACAAAGATTTATGGCTGCATTTTCCTGTGTGGGAAGGCCTTCACTAGCCTCTGAGCTTTTCATATTTTTTTTTCCCAATTCCTTGGAAATAAGTGGTTTCCTTCATGTTAGCCAGAATTCTCCAGGAATCAGTGAAGATAACATCTCAAGTTGCCCAAACCATCAGGCCACCCAGCACCCACATAATAATATTTTCAAAGCATGCTCTCTTTTTGAGCTCCTAAACATCTTTTTAAAATTCAGGATCTCTGAGCCACAATTAGGACACTTGAAAACCCACAGTATCAGAAATTAGTGGTGTTTTTTTGAAAACTTTTCCCTGAGCCATGGGTCATGACATTTCTGATTGAAAACCCTTTTGGTCTTAGCAGTCCTCCTCTTGTTTTAAAGCTGGATAGTCAGCAAAAGGTGTCTATTTTGCATTTGCAAGGTACCTTCAAATCAACTGTTGCTCGCAGTAACTTGTAGCTCACATTTGCAAACTCAAAACTGTTAAAGAGAGAAATGTGAGGAATGCAAATCAGGTCAGAATGATGCTGACAAAATGATAACACTCAGGAAGCACTTGTAAGGTTGTACAAAAGGTCCAAACCTTGAAGCTGAATTTCGAGTACTTGCCCTTTAAATTCTATTATAAGTTTAAGGCAAACCTCAGGGCTTCTTAACATTCAGTTTTGACAAGTGAATAAATTACTAGGAGAATGTAATTCATTGGTTTAACATAAAGGGAGAATAAGTTACTGTGTAAAGACAATAGTAAATGATACATTACAGACATCATCATTAAGATGGTATGGACAATACTGGCCTGGGGTGTAAGATTATTTCTTTCTTTTTACCTAGTACAGAGCCAAGCACAGCCTCACTGGTTAAAAAGAACTAAGTAGTATTAATGGACTAATATTGTGAATGTACCATATTCCATACACACTGCATACTGAAAAGGAACAAATAATTGCATTTCAAAAAGTTCACTGTTGCCAGAACCTCTGCCTGGTCTAAGGGTCTGCTTGTTACTTGTGCTTAAAGATTTTTCATTTCAAAATTCCAGGGTCCCCTATTTTGTAAAAAGCATTTGCAAAACAATGGAAATTTGTGTGCTCTGTTTTTTAAAGAAGTTTTACATGTCCTAAGGGCAGTCCCTGGGATCACCCCACTTTCCTGGATTCACTATGGGTGCAACAACCAGGACACCGATTAACCCACTGATGACACTACTTGTTAAGATGGTACAGCTTTGTAAATAAGATTTTATAACACATTTGCTTTTGCATTTTAATGTTCTTGGCATCTAATGCACCATAGTATCTGGATACCATAAACTGCAAATGCTCAGATGTTCCCCATCACCTGGATGATGAGAAAATAAAAATACTCATTCAAAGTTTGGGAGGTCAAACTGCAAGAGCTACAAATTTCTGAAGAGCTCTGGCACAATCTGTGGATATGTTCAGCTAGCGCAATCCACGGAGGGATGTTCTGTCTGCAAGTGGTCAGCTTAGGGGAAGGTTGTGTAGTGATTACAGAAACCCAAGCTCCCACTCCCATGGCAGACCGTTCCTTGTGTTACTTTCACATGCCTAATTCAATCCGAGCCATATTTGCAGTGTGCAAATGACTTCTCCCAAGAGAGACAGATTTTGGGGGCTATGCAAAATTTCTTCTTAGTGAGGGTGAAATAAATGCTCTGAATCTTTAAACAGCTCCTTCTTTTCATGTTTGTTTATGGAATCACAATAAATATTTGGGGTTCTGGATTTCTTTTGTCCACCATTTACCGTTCCTGCTGCCCATCTCAAAACCGTCTATATGCGGAAACTTACCAAGAGACCAAACAAAGAACTATAAATCTCTCTAGTTCTTGGTAATCTCATGCATTCCTGGCTCCCAGCTGATCTATCAAGAGGTCATTTGGTTGCAAGCCAACTTGCCAGACCTCCCTCCCTTGTCACTGTTTTAATTTCCTCTTCTGCTTGCTTTATTCTCAGTACTGGTACATTTTAAAAGAAATAGCATTTGCATCTTTACAAGGAATGCCATTTTAAATAAGACATTCTTGGGCAACAACAAAAAAGACCCTCTTTCTCTGAGGATGTGTCTTGACAACTTGTTTTTAGTGTTTGGGAACACATACTGCTTTGTTCAGTTCTGCACAAGCAGTTAGTTTCAGACAACTATTTAATAGTACTCAAAGAAAAAAGAAAAAAAAAGCAAAGGGAACACAAATCATTGCTACTTATCCCAAGCCTTGATACTTAGTGTAGACAGCAGTCTTCACCCTGTCTGATGGCAGAAATATTTTAAACATACAAGCAGTATCTTCTCTTGCAGACTTGTATATAGTCTGACTCACGGGGAATCAGACACAGTATGGGGGGCAGCAGTCTTCCAGCATTGCAGAGGACAAACTTCTTGCCTGGCCAGTTTTCTTTTAGCTTTTAGAAGTGAGAAACACATCTTGGCCCTGGTTGATCTAACAGTCTGGTTTTGGCTCTCTAGCCTTTGGTCTCTTCCCCAAGCTGACTGTTGACAGGCAATGGAGTTTTTACACACAGGTTTTAATCTTCAGGAAACATAAAGCATATCTGGCTGGCTCCAAACCACCATCTCTCCCCTACCACAGAAGAGGAAAGATGGAGTTTAGGGGAAGGGCTAGAGTACAGGGGGTTGGAAATAGCCAGAGATTGCAGAGTATTGCATGTAATCTCAACCACTGCCCTGCTCCCACTGAGACTGACTCACAGAAATCCTTGACCAGTGTTTCAGCTATTTGTAGGTAAGCCAGGAGCTGTTTGGTCCCTACAAATACCTGAAAAAATACCAAAAAGGCAGCCTAGCATTGTCTCTTCCTCTGCTCAACCGCAAGTATTTCCATTTACGAGCACCTGGCTCATTCAATCCAATATCATGTTTTGTGCTTACCTGAGATGCAGCTGGAAATCAAAACAGTCCTTCAGGCAGAAAAAGGGAAAACTTTTCTGCAGATGATGTCACTTCTCCCTCTCCTCTCCCAGCTTTTGTTGCTGTTGTCATTCTTTGTGTTGAAGGGAAAGAGCCCAAAGAACCCATTTGATCTACTGCCAGTCAGAGGATGGAAATGCTCTAATTTGTTCACATTCAACTTCAAATTTGGTGATGTGAGTTGAATTCTGTCCCAGATTCTGCAGCTCAGGCCTGTTTCTAGAGTACATCTCTCTCCACACTACAGTGCCAGAGCCCAGGGCCGGTAAAGCCACCAGCACAGCGAAGACCACTGTCGCCTCCTTTGACAAGCTCTTTAGTAAGTGACTTAGGAATTTCACTGTATCTAGGCCAGCCTTTGACAGAAGAAATGTCTGTAGGTATTTGCATCGTCACTACACACTCCGCAACTTAATCTAGCAACCGGCCCAGCCTTTCTGTAATTACACCAGAGCAATCCCATCTCCCCCAAACCCCATGTCCCTTCTTCAGAAACTCAGCAGGTGAGGAGCAACCTCATGGATCGAGCCATGCTTCTGTCCTACTGTTATCTGATAGTCTGGAGGGGGGACAGACGGGGGATGATGGGGGCGTTAGTGGTTTACAAGGGCTATCCTGGAAGAAGGAGCTGGGAGAGAAGAGAGTCGTGGGAGAGGCAGAGAGCTGTCAGATCAGCTGCATGAAGGACAGGATTTCCTACCTCCAGCCAGCAAACATGCTTTCAGATTTTTTACCCTCGCACCGTTATATTATAGTATTATTCCTCTTTATCGTTTAATAAGTTTCCCCATTGTTGTGACATGTGACAGCAGCACCTGTGTTGGTGGATGAAGCAAAGTGGGAACAATGCCTTGTTGTCTGTAACAAATACCTGTCAATTCCAGATTGACAATTTCTACTTAAGCTAATTTACAAAAGGAAAGGTAAAACACCCTCTCCCAGGGTATTATGAAAAGAAATAACGAAACATTTGATATATGCTTTTACAATTAGAACAAAACCTAAAGCTTTAGCTTAACAGCATAAAAGAAAATAATAGAATGAAAAAAAAATTAACATGTGACCTGATTGGCAGTTGCTTTAAAAAAAAAAAAAAAGTTTTACATCTGTGTATATATTCTTACCTGTCAAACAAATGCATTCATCTGGAAACAGGGTAAAAGTCGGCCTCCTTCTCTCCCAGGCTGACCTGGATGTGCCACGGACCACGTTGAAGGCAGTGATCTGCAGGTGATGAAAGTGGCTTTGGCCTCCAGGACCAAGTTGTTACCGATTCACTTGCTCAGGGAACACAAGGCCATGTGGTTTGTATCAGTGCAGCCAGCATGTTTATAGCATGTAACGGAGCAGACTGCAAGCTCCCCTAGTAAGGGCTGGGTGCACTTAGGGAAGGGAGTTCTTTAGCAGTTCCCTCCTTCTTTTTTCCTCTTTTAGGGATTTAATGATGGACTTTGACTTTCGTGCTACGCTGACCATTCTTGACTGAACCCAGACAGAGTGGAAATGTAATGGGAAAAAAACATTATGTGTCTTCCTTCAAATTCTCTGCATCAGCATGGACAGTGGCATGCACAAGGATGCCCTGAAAGGGACGACAAGCCCCCTCCCCTGATCCACCACCACGTGAACTGCAGCAGCCCCACACCCTGGAGAAGTGCACTGCATCTAATGGACACGTTTGGAGGAGGCTGTGTTTGCTGGGGTAGGGGCAGGCAGACGGCATGTTTCAAGAACACATTCCCTTCAACACATCACTTCCCTATTTTCTACCTTCAGCAACTGAGAAAATGGGACTTCATTAATGTTATTCCAGACAAAGAGCGGCAGAGAAATGTAACTTTAAAAAAAAAGGAAAAAAAGACTATATTTTTAAATTGAGAGAAACCAATTACAAAAGCTATAAACACTTTAATCATTTCTCTGAACATGTGGAAATACATACATTGGGAACCTTTTTCATAGGAAATGCTGAAATCTTTTCCTTAATGGCACATTTTCTTAATGGCTTTACAGTTTCTCAGTTCATTTCAAAGGGCTGTTATTTGTTATGTGGACATAAGTTTAGATTATGGTTTAGAATGCTGAGAGATGTTTGAAAGAATTATCTGGTGGATGGTGGCAGCTACTTTTGCGTTGCCTTCTGTTCTTGCTTTGAAATATCTGGGGGTGGGGATATGGGGGTGGTGGAATGCCTGTGTGCTAAATATTCCCCATAAAACTGTGGGGTAAAAGCCTGTCCCGGAGCAAATCAGGAACATATCTTGCATTTCTTCAACTGCCAGCTTTTATCCAGGTATTTCACTTTATTAAGTACTAAAGTAAAAATAAAGTTTATTAAAAAAGGATGTCTTTATTCTTTGCAATGAGGTATTTTTGCCTTATGTTATGATCCTTTGATCTTTGGGGGGGCATAACAATAGTGTGTGCAAGCCTGAAAGAAAGAAAAGAGAAAAAAAAAGAACAAAAATGTGTTGTATAAAAAAGAAGTCATGACACGGGCACTGCAGATGATGAAGTTAGAAAATTAGCAAACATTGATAATTTCTGGAAACAGAATACTCTTTGTAAAAGATTAAATGTGAGCTACATGAGTGTCTGAGAACGATTTGGCGGTTTTGGATGAAATCTCATCCCTGTTAATGATGTTTCTGTTCACTGAAACAAAATCAAGTTTTCATTTGCCCCTCACTCTAAAAGCATGTGGAGGCACAGTGGAATTTCTTCTTTAGAAACAAATCTTGTCTGATTTAAACATTCACAATCTCCTTTCCTGCCCTGCACTCTTCTTCCATGTCTTCCAGGGCCCTAACTTGAGCTTCTTCACTAGTCAAGTATCTCTTGCAAGGGAATTCCCTCTTAATCAGAGACTGCACTCCTTCACCAAACGCCCAATTTATACAATTTGCACTGAATAACTACTGACACCCCTCTACAATTGGCAAAGAGCCCGTTCCACTGATCATGGGAGCATTTTTACAGACTTGGGAAACCATGAATGCAATTGCTAGACATCCAGAAAATCACCCCACCCCACCCCATTACATTCCTCCTGTCCCAATTCAGTCCTTGCTGGAAACTGTAGAGGCTTCAGAGATCTTCTGAAAGGGAAAATGTAGAAAATAAAACAAAAAAGAGGGGCACATTTTATTGGAAGGCAGATGGTTAAGCTGGCCGTAGTGTCTGGATTTGCTGTTACTTCAAAGCCAGCAGAGACTGCTGACATAATGCCATGCTGTGTTTATGTGAGGTGATAGCTGAAGCTCTCTTGGGAGCCCAGCTCCTGGTCTGAAGTGGGTGCCAGCTTGCCTTGGGCCCTTCCTTCCTCGGGGAGTACTTCACAACTCTCTGTTCTGGTTTCCATTCCACTGTAAGGAGGAGGGATGCAATTGCGTGTGAATCCTAAATGTCTGGAGCCCTCAGTACTTCAAGACATAGCCTCTGAGAGGTTACTCTGCATGCTCTGCTACAGATACTTCGCTCATGCTTGTTGCTGGGAAGGCATACCCTGGGTCATTGCTCTCTTCCCTTCTATCACAAATCCAGATATTAGACTAACGCATCTTCTGAAATGACAAGGCAAATTTGACATGACCTGTCAGATTCCTCCTGTGAGGAGTCATCGCTTAGCCCAAACCTTGGAGAGTGGAGTTCAGCTGATATAGACACAGGTCAGTTAAAAGTTGGGGGGTTTCTGTGATGGATTTCACAGGCAAGGATGACTTTTTTTCCGGAAAGGGCTAAGCCTGTAGCTTCCAAATTTGCCCCCCCCACCAGCATGAAAATACTGGATGTTCACCTGGTACTTGGGAGAGGGCTGCAGACCCCTCCATATTAGGCAGCAGTGTGGAAGACTATAGCCCATTGCTTCTTTTTCACTGAAGTCTCACATTGCCTGCTCTGCTTGCAGCCTGCAGTCCTTGCCATACTTATTCTAAGGAGAGGTTGATGCAAATCGCCTCTCCATCTGCGTCATGGACTGTCGCTTGCCACATGCAGGCTTTCCACAGGCCCAGTCAGCTCAATTACAGTGTTGACACATGCAAACATTACCCAAAAGTTTCAGGACAATTTATGTAATTTGTGCAATTAATCTGTGGTTTACACATTGCACACAATTGTTGGAATGTTCTCACTTATTGGAGGAGAGCAGATAAATTCATCAAATGTCAACCTCTAAAGAACATATTCAAACAATGATGTTGTTCTGCGCTGGTGGGGGAGAAGTCTGAGCCTGGCAGCCAGATGTCCACCATGCTTTACACCCAGAGAAAGAAAAGGCTTGTACTTGTGGGTCTGTCTGTGTGTGTGTGCATGTATGTGTGCACATGTGAGAGAGATGGAGACACACACAATCCTGGAAAGAAAGATTTCTTTCCATCTTTTAACAATAAAATTTAATTTCGAGAGTCTTTATCACATTGAATGAACCGCTCTTAGAACATGTGGAATTTGCCTTCCTCATTTAGCAGAAATGATTCCTGTATTTTAATCCCTGGCCATATATCAGGGTATTTAATTAAAATTTCAGTCCAATGACTTGTCTTAGCTGTTTGCAACAAACTGGGAGGTCTGCAAGTTTCACATTGTAGTTCTTCCCTGTAAATTTGAAGTTGGGTCACACATTTTATCTGTGGGTTGCACATGTGAACAGGTATAACTTGTGCAACACAAACTGCTTCAAAACAACGTATGAATTATGCCTGAAGAGCAAAAAACTTCCTCTTAGGTGTTCAGATAGCCTGAGAATCTCCGTGAAGAGCTGTGGCAGGAGCAGCATGCATGTGGCACATGGAGAAGTTACAGAGATCTCTTAATGGTAATTTGATAAATACCACTTGGAGAGGGAAGGGTCTGACAGATGTGTGGAGGAGAATGTCTTTGTGCCTTCCTCTTCCTCTTCTGGGGCAGCAATACCTGTCATATCTTGGCACATGAAAGCCCACAGTTACTCTGCCTGTCAAAGCTGAGAAGATGTCAAAGCTTAACATCTTCCAGGAAATGACCAGCTTGACCACATCCGCCAGATCCAACAAATCCACGCATCCTGCCTGAGGAAGGAGGAAAGGTGGAAGGGGATTTTTTTCCAAAAACAAACCAAAAAAAGAAATGTACACCACACACAGTAAGAGAGAAGCAGTAATTGGACTCTCAGGAGGACTTTTAGCTCTGGGACTTCAGTGGACACGTAGAAATGCTTTGCACAGCCCAGAGACATCTTTATCAATATACAAGAGGAGAACACAGAGCTCCTCACGTTCAAGGAATCTACACTGCCATCAATAAGATTGGATAGCTTTATTGTTTTCATTAACCAGTGTCAGATTTTAATGCCAGCTGAGGCACATGTAAAGGAAGGATTGGCTTGCTTAAGATATAGTGCTCATGTGATTAGCCTTTCCACCCGCCCCAGCTCATGATGCCGTAAGTACTGACATGACCGTCTTACAGTACTGGCCAGACATCACAAAACCTGTAATTTATTTCTTCCCCCTAGTGTCTACAAGAGGTGGGGAAGGGCTGTTACACCCATTTCAAGAATAAGGGAAAAACCCACAAAAAATCCCCAAGAAACTCAGCAGACAGGATTGCCCCAGAAATTCACCCAGGGTGACAAAGGATGCCGGAGTCCCCCCTGACAGGCTGGCTGAGCCTTTCTCTTCTTGACACCTGTATGCGATTTGCTGATATTCCCAGGAGTGCAGATGTTACAGCAGCCTTCCCTCCCACCAGTTTGCGAGCGTGCTGGGAGGCCCTTCCACTTTGAAGGTTTCAGGTCATATTTAGCCTAAATCCATCTCTCTGCAATCAAACAGAGAAACACCTGTCAGTTTTGGGGAGCACACTTCAGCTTTAGGAGTTGAGGGGCACTGAATATGGAGAGAAGAACAAAAGAACATCTGCCAGTGGTTGCCCCAGGGCAGGAGATCAAAGATCACCCATTTTTGAACGTGGTCATACTGCCTAGGAACATAAAACAAAATAAAAGACAAACTGTGATTGATAAGTGAACTCTATCACTCCACATATCCCAAAAAACAGAGAAAACACTTCTTTATATTTCTCTATATCCCTTTCTATATTGCTTCTTCCCTCCCTCAGCGCTTGTCTTTTGATTTCAGCTTGCTTAGCATTCTTTTTCATTATTGTATTCCCCGCACTTTGGTTTCTGGTTTATGTTCAAGTTCTTGTTTTACTAGAAATGCTACATCCTGGTGGAGTTAAAATCCAAATTGGATTTAGAGCACTGCTTAATTTGAGCTCCAGTGTCCCAGATGTTGGTTAGGTGCGGTGAACACTGCAAAATCTAATAACGTTTCTCACCTAAAAAAGATCCATTAATATGATGCTAGGAACGAGACGCGCTGACAGCCAATGGAAGCCAAAAGAAATCCGAGTAAAGGTTGCCAAAGTGGGGTGGGGGTTTTTTTTCTACCCTCGATTCCCACCCTTCTCCCCGGGCTTTAGGTATTACAGCACATGTGGAAGGCCCCTCTAGCCCTAGGAAATGCTGTACAGTTGTGATTCCATAGAACAAAACAAATAGCCTTACCTCCTCTAATATTTAATCCAGATTTGTAGTTTCCCCCGCGCGCCGCTGTGAAATCACCCCGTGCGGCAGGGTCCTCCGATAGCGCGGCAGCGCCAAGTCTCAAGGTGGCTGAGCTGAGGGTTATGTTTCAATTTGGCAGTGCAGCACCGTTTCCATAGACAAATTAACATTGTTTCATTTCATTTTGACACCGTAATGTCTTTTCCATAGACTTGCACTGACATTGTCGTGAAATCATTGCGTCCCAATCAAGCGAATGGGAAATTAGCACCGTGACACAAAACATACCCAGTAAGTAACCACGGCTCAGTTTATTTGTCAAACTGAAATACCTCGGCCACCTTCAAATGCATTTCCTGAAGCACCAGAGAAGCCGAGCGCGGGAGCCAGCACCAGCAAAGCAGGCGCTGCCAGACATGCTCCTTCCTCTCAAGATCTAGGAAAACTCCTGAAAACTAGCAGTCCTTGTTGCAGGCTTCGCAGGTCAGGGCTCACACCCTCCCTCCATCCCTCCCTCCTTCCCTCACGTATCTTCGGTGCGTGCATCTGAGCCAAGGGCACTTGGTGGGGAATTCCAAGGGGTGGGTGCAGGCTGGGTGAAGTGGGTGCTGGAGAGCATTGCTGTGAGTATTTTGACTGGGTCAGAAGCGGAAAACATCTTGGGGTTTACAGGGTTTGAGCTCAAGAGCCTCGGTAAAAGTGCTACCATGAGAGCTAAATTTGAAACCACAAAAATCTCTGTTTATAGGAGAAATGTCCTGTTTACTTTAACACAGAACACAAGCAGAGCAGGAAAAAAAAAAACCCAAAACAACTACACCAAAAAAACCCAGTACCACAAATCACTGATTCCCTGAAATTTTTGCTCTCAGACCCCATCCTAACAACAGAAAACACATTCATCTCCTAGCCCAAGGATATTAAAGGGGTCACAAACACAATATTCCCTTATTCCAGTGATATGTTAAATGCTAACATAGCAACCTCCGTATCAGCTCCCACTTCTCTTCGTCCCATCCATACACACAAACAAATATTAAAAGAAGTTGAGGTTGAGCAGCCAGCACTCCAAAAAAAAAGTCCAAATTTGCCTCTCACACAGTATTACTCCACTCCTGGTATCTGTCACCTCTCTTCTTTTGTGCCATTCCTCTGGCAGACCTCTCCCTGTTCCCCGAATCTGCTCTCTCCTCACTGCACCTCCCAATCCTCTCTGCCCTTCCCAACGTCTCTGCACTTTTTCCACCTCTCTCTTCTCACAGCTTCTTCTTCTTCTGCACATCTTTTTCCTGCATCCCATATGCCTCCTGCCTCCTCTCATCTCACTCCACAGCTTTTCAGGCACAAATCTCAGTCACTGTCCTGTGACTGGAGTAGACCTGGAGTATACAACTGGAGTACACCGCAGGACATAAATACTTATGTTACTATAGCTATAGTGGCCACAAGCAACTTAGGGAAGGTCCTGCTCTGCTAGAATCTGCTGCCAAACCTCTGCTAAGTGTGTGTAAGGGTAAGATTTTTATGGAGAACTACAGACCAATGAAACATGGGCAGATTTTCACATGGGTTTTAAACTCTATAGAGTATTACCCTGCCACTTCATCTATACCTAAACTGGTTTTTCACATTTCTTCCCTAAAAAAGCCAGTCTGAGACAAAGACCTGTTTTAGAAATGTTCAGTCTAAAATGTTAAAGCTTAGCAACTGAAGACACTAAAACATCATGAACTTATTTAACAGTCTTATAAATGAGCCACAAGTGTAATAGCCTTACAGAGCTATGATCCTTGGGGTCCCTTCCAACCCAGACCATTCTATGATGCTATGATGATTCTATGAAGAAGAGTGTTTTCCAGGGCACTGCAAATATATGTGCTGAAACAAAAAAGGGCTGATGGCAACACAATTCTAAGATGAGACTAAACCAAATTTTAATACAGGGATAAAGTAGCTGGGCTTAAACATAAAGATTATATCTAACAGGAAGAAATTCTTCCCTGTGAGGGTGGTGAGGCCCTGGCACAGGCTGCCCAGAGAAACTGTGGGTGCCGCCTCCCGGTCAGTGTTCAAGGCCAGGTTGGGTGGGGCTTTGGGAAACCTGGCTAGTGGAGGGTGTCCCTGCCCATGGCAGGGGGTTGAAACAAGATGTTCTCTGAGATGTCTTCCAACCCAAACCACTCTGTCATTCTCTTGTTCTAATACATTTCACACTTATGTATCACATGTCTAAGACTAAAACATAACAGGAAGCTAAGCAGTTCAAACCAGCATAAGCGCACCCAGATTGTCCTTGCTGATCTGGACCCTCTACCTCAAGACATGCTTTACCCAGTGTGAGTATTTCTAGAGAAAGACACTTCAGAGTGTGATCTAGACTTTGCTGAGCTTCCACCCGAGCCTCAGAGGTCTCCATCAGGGACATGCACAACACATCCCACCCATCTCACAGAAGTATTCCTGCTGCCCTGGGCTCTGCTTCTGTGACATTGCCATGTGAGAGCACCAAGTGATAAAGAAATGGGATTACTTAGCCACAGTCACATATTTTGGGGTTATTGAACTAAAAATTCTTCACTACTTCCCAAATTCTTGACTACAATGGCTGCCTGCAGGACTTCAGCAAGGAGAATCCCTCAGGAAAGAATATAGTACTTCTGAAAGTGATGGCAATTTACATCTTGTGTACCGGCTCACACCTTGCACTTGCTTTTGAGCTGAAGGGACCACAGGGATGAGTTGAGCTATCAGCTTACTTAACACTCATTCACCCCATCCATGGACCTCTGCCAACAAGATACTCCTAAACAGAGTTCAGCAAAGCTGATACCTGAGTGAGACTGTGCTGTAATCCTCTCCCTGCAGCCTGGCCCCAGGCACTTTTGCTTACTTGCACTCATGGAAAGGGAGGGAAGAAGCACAAAGTGTGAACAAAAGAGGAAAAATAATGGAATAATTTATTTCCACATTCAACAACAAAGCAATTGTGTTTCACTCCTACAGCCTCAATCTGCTCTCCATTTTGCACAGGTAGGAACTGAATTAGATTCAATCAAATTCACTGTTTTAAAAATCATCTAGGCAGTGCCTTTTCCTCTTTGATGTGTTCATACAGTTTCCACTTACACAATGTAAGAATCTCAGATATTCATGAAGAAGCAGCTGGGCCAACTCGCCTGTCACTTCACTCTCTTTCACGCTGCCCTGACAGCACGAAGCAGATGAACTCTGGTGGGTATCACCCTCTGGAAGATTTCCCTTGCCTGATGGGAACCCTCTGTTGTCATCAGGCTGTTGGCCAAAGCACTGACTTGGGAGGCGTTTGCCTCTTCCCAGCTGGCATCAAATTACTGTAACAGCCTCCCGGCTCTTCTAGAATAAGTAGGAGTTCAGGATTAAACTACCATCCTGTTCATAACAACTGTATCCAGAATCACATTCCTCTTACCCATCCCACCCCCCGAGTGAGACAGTGTAGTGCTCAGATGGAGCCAGGCCACATCAAACTGCAGAGATTCCTCCATCCTGATCCCCAGTATCAGGCTCATGGTGCTGCCCGGAGACCCTGGGAACATGTCCCTGAGCAGTGCCAACCCAAAAAAAAGTGCACATGCTCCCTCTCCCTCCTTGCAGGGAGTCTTTAAAAGGCAACCACTGACTCTCTGGTACCATATGTGCACCCGCAATTACTCTTTCGGCAGGAACCATGGTCTATAATGGTCTACAATGGCCCATGAACCATTTAACCCCTCTACAGTCTTTTTATACAGCTCTGAGTGGCCATGGATCTTGCTCCCAGACGTTGCCCCAACTGCTGTAGACCATTTTTTTTCAAACTATTTGTTGGTGAAAGACTAATTAAGAGTTTAACTATAATTCTCATTTCCTCCATTCATTTACCTTAGTGGAATCACTTTTAGTTATATTATCTTCTAACTCTTATGCATGGAAAATGCACCACAGAAAATCCAATCTGGCTTTTGTGATCATTTTGAATTGCCTTTCCAGCATTTTTTTAGTCTCAAGTTTATGCTTATTCAAATTCGAGTTAGTCTGTTTATCAAAATCCTATGCGGAAAATATGCTAATTGGCAGAGAAGCCCTTTTTTTCAGTGTCAACTTGCTCGTGCTGGATTCCTTACAAATGGAACCATAGTTTATTTTACAGGATACCTCCCAGCCCACAACTTCCTCAGGTATCCGATGCAAACCGAGAAGCGCGCCCAGCTGACATCCTCCGGGGCTCGAGCCGATCCATGGGCTGAAACCACAACTGTGATAAGTGCGCTGAAAAGATCGCTCATGAGAAAGCTGCTCAGAACAAAGCTGTCAGGTGTCATGTTGCTTTCATTTTTAAAAAGCCAATAACAATAAGAGGCTGCCCTATCAATACAACTCTTCCGAAAAGTGGCGTTTGTCTGTTAGTCAGGGCCCACATCGTTTGTTGTTGTTGTTTGGCTGGTAGCCCAGCTGGAGAGGGAAAGAGAAAGGGAGGCAGAGAAGAGAAAAAAAAAAGGAACTTGGGAAACATTTCAAGGCCTAGGATGTGGACAGGTTTGCCGAGAGATATCTTGGAACCGTACAAGGTAAACACGGTCTAAATCACCTGCTTTGGGAAGATAAGTACCGTGAGTTTTCTAAGCTAAATGTACACCGCTGAAATTTGATTGAAAACTTTGCGATGTGAAGACTGAAAATCACAAGAAAGAGGCAGGCAGCGTTTAATCTCCTGTTGGATGACAATTCAAGATAGACTGATAGAGATACCTGCTGCCTGATAAACCAGTCAATATTGTAGATGGTAGATACTTGCAGGAAACAGACACTGCGAAGAGGGAAAAAATCCTCAGTATTTTTATATTTTCGGCCTGTTCTCAGCTCCCTACTAAGCAAGATGACACTTGTATTTTCCTCTGTTCAGTTATTGGACCTCAGATGTTGTGAGCACCCAAATTTTCTTCTAAAGGCCGTGTTGTTTAAGGCAAGAGTAACATATATGCAAAACGCATGTACAAAATCCAGGCAATTGTATGTGCCTGGAAACTATAGAAACCAAAGGTGATGGATCCAGCTACCATTCTCTATTAATTTTACTTCTTCTCTGTTGTGGAAGATTTCCCCACTAACCTATTGCCAACTGAGTGGCAGTGGTTTCTACTTAGCAGCGGGTCTTTTGAACATGAGTACCTGGCTGTGAGACCAGGGAAAGAGAAAAAAAAACCAAAACCCCACACCATAAAGTTTGCAAAAGCATGAGGAAATCACAGACAAGCAAAAAGCGCTATTTGCACTTCTCTTTGAAAGGACTTGGATGAGTCTGTGTATACATATTCTCACCACAACACTTCAGTCTTTGTGCACACCTATCCTTCGTGTTATGTTTATTACAAGAGCTAAGACAGCAGGCTTTCTAACAGCTCTCTGCTGCTGCTGTCTTACTATGATTTTCCTATCTTTTAATTAAAAGTATATTTCACAGCCAAGCCAAATGTTTTATAATAACAAGAAGGAAACGCAGGAAAACTTTTGACCTGCCGTGGACTGAACATACTTCTTCTTGCCACGCAACCAGACTAAATCATCGCATGTGTTGCTGATGGACATTCATCATTATTTCTTCCCGAGCTGAAGGCATATTTCACTTTCCTGATCCTGGATTTTCTCCAAGTTTTGCAGGAAAATGTTGCTGCCATTGGAGCTTGTTGCTGTATGTCACCACCTGCTGGCAAATGTCAGTGGAGGGTTTCTGTCTTGATTGCGCAGATGAAACGGTGTAGACAAGGACTTTTATCTTCCTTGATAGAGACAGATAGGTGGCCACAAAGAGAACATATGTTATTTAAACAGATTTTTGGTCTTGAATGCATATATTCAGACCAAGTCTGTTTGTATAACATGCAATCTGGATCCTGCGAGCCATTACTCAGGCAACTAGTTCTTAATAAAGGAGAAAAGATGCAGTTGCATAGAACACGTTACCAGTGTGGGAAAAGGTTCACAGACTCCCCCAGTTCACGGACCTGTGTTTGCTAACCAAAAAAGAAAAAAAATGCTTAAAAATACATGGTATAGGCTTCTGCAAAATTTAATTAATAATAGAGTGAAACCTCACAATAACCTCACAGAGAAAGTCTCAGATTTAAATTTCCTCATCTATGCTATCTCTTTCCCAGGTTTAAAGATGAGAGTTTGGACTTTTTTTCCCCAGGTATTTTTAGAAATCAGCCTTCTGAATATGAAAGCATATTTTGAATCACCTAATATTTATTCAATCCACTCTAATAGGTAAACGTGCATTGCAGTGTGGGCACTAATGCTGATAATTCGTATCATTTATCTGATAGATCAGGAGCCATTACGGCCTGTTGTGTAAATTCATATTTTGGCACTCTTTAAAAAGTGGATTATTATTGACCCAATAGACCGTAACAGCTCCAAAGAAGCCATTACTGTCTATTGTGTAAATCCTTCATGGCGCATGTTTTATTGACCCTTTGGAGCCATCATGGTCTGTCTTGTCAATCCGGATGCCATGCACGTGTATTAAGGCTGCCTGCGCAATATCCGTACGGGGCGGTAGTCGCATTATTGATGCGTGCTCCTATAAAATTACACTTTGAGCCACGTTGGCCAGCTGTTTTTTCCTCAGGTTCCAAAACACCTATTGTTCTGGTTCACATCGTGAACTAGGGATGGGGGCTACAAACATCACCTGAAGATAATGAAGCCGTTACCCTTTTATTTAAAAAAATAAATAGATAAATATCGGGCTCCTCTTCACCAGGAAAAAAAATAGAAAAATGGCTGTGGGTGGTCAGACCACCACAGCTCTTCCCTGTGAGCCCCTCTCCTCTCCCAGCTGCACACATATAGGATGGCCCTATACAAAGGAAATGTCCTCTCCTTCCTTCAGGGTCCAGAAAAGCTACCTTGTCAAACAACAAGGTGGCCAGCATTGCCGCACAGGGGTAAGGCTGAGCAGGGTTTGCCCTCTGCAATAAGATGACAACCTGCACAAGGAGTGGGCAGGCTCGAACACAGCGTTAGGTGAAAAGGTTCGTACACGCCACGTGCACTGAGGTGCCTGGATTTGTGGGCTTTAATGAGAAACAGAAGAGGGGAAAAATGAGGCCCCAGTGGAAAGCCATTCCTGAGGGAGAGCCTGCTGCTGCTTCCAGGCTGGAAATGCTTGCCTGGCCAACCCTACTGACCAAACCCCTGAAAATCCTCCCTGTCTGACTAACCCCTCCACAGGGGAGTTGCATGGTCCAACCTGAGCATCTCTCTGCCCAGCACATGTCTGTTAAGGCAAAGAGCACATGCCTGTCAAGGCAAATGCAGCTCAGCTCATTGTCCGGAGTGTGTTACCTGCAGACAGCCTCACTCCCCCTCTTCAGTGAGTCCCAAACAAAAACCGCACAGAAACCACATAACCTGAGCTGCCTCCAAAGCAAAGTCTTCCTGAGGCCAGATCGAATTCAGCTGAACAGCCAGTGGGGCTAAGTTCAACCTGCAGCTGCCTAAATGCTTGAATTATTCCTATGCCTGGCATAATAAAGATCTAGTGTTGGCAGTGGTTCCTTGTCTTATACGTTCATAAATATTTATCCAAATATTAATGAGCAGAAAAACAATTTATTTCTTTTTTTCCTAATTGTAACATCAATTCTAATATGTTTTGTTATTTAGTCACCTCACAAGTAAATTGATTTTCTTATCCACCAATAGGTATTTAAATGTTTTACAAGTGCATGCCAGGATCCTGAAATGAGAATCGTGTTTGGAACTTGTAGCAGGGCTGGTACTTTTAGATTTATTTAATTTATTATTTTTTTTTGCTAACGCAGTAGGAGTTATGTAATAAGAATTCAGCATAAAGGCTGGGTGGTGGCTTTCTGCAAGGTGCATCTCTGAAGGCTCCTTCAGACAGTACACAAATACAATGTATGCATGCAAAACACACGGCCCACTGCAGAAGACAATTTTCTCCTACTGTTCCTCTACACACACTTTTTCTTTCTCTTTTCACATGCACACACCTGTTCGGCATAGTACTGGCACAATTTATGATTTCCAGTCACAACTGTAGGTAACTAATTTCCAAGACAGCATTTAAGAACTCTTCTTGAAATTTAGGTTCCAATTCATCAGCCTGCTAAAGCATCCTGGTCAGTTTAATGCAGACGGAGAGTCCCCACAAAGTCAGCTACCTTCTTGGTCACCCTGTTAAATTGAGGCCTGGCTTTTGATAAATCTTAACACCTTTTCATCACCCACCTAAATAATGAAAGATGCAGGTAATCTGACCTTGCATAGTAACTGAAAACTTTTTCAGCAATATTACTCTTGACAGCTGTATATTTGCTCAGAGGGGAAGATAAAGCCTTTGGTCTGTGCAATTCACTAAAAGGACACTATTAGTCCAGCATTTCCTTGCGTGTGGCTGGAAATTTTATCGGGTACTCACCAACATCCTGCTGTGCATTAATGCCGGAGGACCACAGCAAACAAGCCCTGGTGCTGATAAGAATGAGGCATGACAGCCTCTTCTTCCTGCGTTAGGTACCCATGAGCTCACTAGATGGTACATATGGGAGATGGAGCTCCTCTGACATTAACAGAATTGCACAGTGATCCAGGAGGTTCATCCTTTTCAGGCAGTCCGGAGGTGCCTCCAGTGCCCTCCCAAATAAGGAAGGTGGGAGGTTTTGCATGTCTTTTGCATGGACATGTTTTGTCATTTTCCTTTTGATAGTGGTTTGTTTGCTGTTATTCCAGTAAGGAGAATGAAAACGTCTCCTGATTTAGTAGAAGTATGCAAAAGCCTTTCACCTTTTCCCTTACAAGATTAAGCAGCATATAGGTGGACCTGATATTGATGAAGTTCATACACAGGATACAATACTTACCAAATAAATGCATTTATTTTACAAATGGTAGCTTTATCTCTTTTCTAATTCAGTTATTTTTAGGGCTAGGAATTGATTTGTTCAGAGGTAAGAATAGCAGCCTCACCACCAGCTTCAGGGCTGTTATACCCAACACGCACTGGTGTAAGCACAGGCAAAATTTCGACCCAGTATCCTGGCTTAAGGGCTGCTTCCCTTCTCCTCTGGGATTTCTGAGACAAGGGACAATTCATAATGTTGCCAAATGAAGCCCCTGCAAGGAGAGGGCAAAGGGGTCCAGCAGAGCTCAAAGTCTATTATAGCCAGTTTAAGTCAGGAATAAAGACTGGACCTTCTGGGAATATTGTGCACACCTTCCTGGTCCCCATTTTATCGACAGGAAAGGGAGACTAGACCAGGCAGCTTCATCTCAACATTGTAAAAAACTGCACTTGGATACACCCCCACTACCACGGTTCAGATCCGAAAAATTAAAACAAAACAAAACAACCTTCTCTAACCATTGTCACAGATTTTCAGTGTTATAGGAGAAACTCCGAAGGTCTGACACTCATCTGTCTCAATGCATAGCCTCGTGCTGTTTGGTTTTGGGTTTCTTATATGCAAACAATAAATGCTCACAGCCTGGATTATTATATTTGTCTTGTAGTGTTCCACTTCTGTTCGCAAAACCACGGACAAGCAACCCTCTGCCTGGCTCTCACAGGGCACACAGCCGGTGGGCTGCCTGAAATAGCAGGGCCACGGAGACAACAGCACAACAAAATTTTCGGCATCAGGATGACCCCACTCAGAAACTCCTGACAGATCGAACGTGCCAGAGCTGGGATTACTGGAAAGATGATGATTTACCTTCAGACTTCCCAACTGCAGCCGACTTTGAATCCTGCCACAAAAGGCAAACAAAAAACAAGGAAAATATGTGATGACTTTGTGTTTTTCTATGACAACCAACATCATTTATGACCCATTATGTAATGACTCAAGCATTATACATTGAAAAGCTGTCTCAAAAGACATTGTAAATAAACATTTCTGGTTTGCAAACAGGAAGCCAGAAATATTACTGTGGAAGCTGAGAGGATGGGGTTAGATTCTTGAAATACAAGTGATTTGTTTTTTCCTTCCATCTCTCCCAAATTCGCGGTACAGACATATTGCTATTAGCTAATGCATGTCATTTTCTCTCCACTCTTAGAGCTAAAATGCAACCAAATAGAATAAAAAAATTTAAAACATGAAAAGCGATAGAAGGAAAGGCTAGACAGGTGCCAAATGAGAAGGAAAAATGGCAAAAATATAAACTAGGAGGTATACACTATTTGAGGGTACATGGTTTCAATCTGAGAGCTGGAAGAGCCTAACTTCCGCCCATGGCCCACTGCAGGTATTTCAGCAAAAGGTACAAAATCACAAAGAATAAATTTTCACATGGGGAAGCACCTTCAAATTCCAATTATTGCATGTATCAGTTATGTTCTTCACCATGCAGGGGGAGGCTTTCCAGATAGATGTAGTCATCTTGGCAATGACAAGTGTACAAAGTGAGGCAATAGCTTTTATTAGGCTAAGTGTTTCTGGAAAATACAAGTTTGGGGGCTCAAACCTCTTCTTCAGGACTGAAACGAACCCAGCATACTTCAAGCCAAGCATTGCTGCTTCTTTTTCAGTCCTGAAGAAGTGCCTGTATACCCAAAATTCTGTCTGTTTCTTTAGCTATGTTTCTCAGTCCAGTAACTTATCTCTCCACAAACCCTGTTTGGCTCCTACCCTTAAGCCATTGCAACTACTCAATGCTACTACATGACCTACATGCCCTTGGCTTGAGTGAAGAACACTCCTGACAGCAGTAGTTTTTTAATTGGCCAAACTGCACTAGCCCCATCGCAGCCCGACTCCAGCGCAGATCCCCCCAGTCCAACGAAACACGAGCTGCCGGCCGACACAGGAGTCGGAGGACAGCTCATCACCAGCTTCCACCGCGGAGCAGGATCAGGCCCCTTTCTCCTTTTGACATATTTCAAAACATCCCCTTTTTTCTATGCTAACTGCTCATAACAGTTGCCCGGCCCAGGCATCAAATAAACACTGGCTTTTATATCCCAGCACTAGTGTTATTGTGAAGGAAGTGTTCAGTCAAACAATACCGCTGAACAAAATCTTTTCTCCTACTGATGTCGTGTGACAAATTCTTCTTTTTTTTCTTTTTTTTTTTTTGCTTTAACCTGAATTTCTAACCCATTTTAAACCTGCCGTTTTTTCACACATTAATGGGAAGATTTTTTTTTTTTTCCCTTCTCCTTTCTCTGCCTTTTTCCCCCCCTTCAGTAGATGAACTTTAAATGCAATAGTGTGCTCATCCTGAGTGACCCTGCCTGCTGGGAGTAATTGTCTAGAGGAGAATAGAAGAATCTAAGAGCTTTTGTGCAAGGGAATAGAGAAGACAGACTTTATTATGATTCTGAATCGTAAGCGCGCTCTCTTTTTTTTTTTTCCTTTCTGTCTCTCCCTTTCTTTTTTTTTTCGGGTTCTAACAGCTGTTTCCCATCACAACCGGTGTTTGAAAGACACAGCAAAATTGAGTGTATCAGTATCACAATTAGTTTCACAGGCGGCTAATAACTTACTTGCCAGCCATGCCTGATTTAATCAGGACAGTCCTGATTTATGGTTGTTTGTCCCAGTGTCCGATTTTCTCTGCCAGCTCCATCACAAGGAGATGCATGCAGCCTGCTTCCGCGCTCCGTCAGGGCCACCGGTTCACTACGGTGGGCTCCCTGCACCGGAGGGGAAAAGGAGGGGGCAGCTTAAATGAGGAGTCTGGAGTCCTCTAACACAACTCAGGAAACATATCCTTCTTCCTGTGATAAACAGACTGGCTCACACTGGTGCAGGCGTGCCAGGCTGACTTGCAGGGGCTTGTACATTTATCAAGGTATCTCACAGTGGCCTACTACCCCCCTCCTCCCTTGTGACCCGGAGGAACCTCCTGGGTTAGGGTCAAGAGGTGATTTTAGCAGCACATTATCTCAAGCCTGCAAGGCCCCGAGCTGCTGCGAGTGAGTCTTCTGTCAATGGTGCCAAATTACGCGTGGCTCATTTTTGCAAAGTGATCTACTGCTGCTGCTCATTGGGGACAGAGCTGAGACCATCCAACTCATTTTTCTTAGGACTGCAAGCTGGTCTGGAGGAAGTCCCAGCCGCGAGAGCCCAGCTCATGCCTTTCTCTCTCAGCAACTCTACTCCTTGGAGTTGAAACAAATGTCCACGAGAAGCTATTTAATGTAGCAGTTGTAGCACTTAAAAGATGAGACCTGCGATAGTCTTGCCCACATGGGATGCACAAGGGCAGGGAAAATTAAAGGGGAAAATTGGTTTGCAAGAGGCTTTTGGCTAGGCTGGCTATAGCTCCATTCCTCCCATGTAAAGCAAACAGGCAAATCTTTCCCTTGGAGAACACAGAAAAGTAAGCAAAGCTGTGTGTTAAGCACTCAAATTAACACCTGCATGGCCTTTCAGGGTGGGTTTCCTACAGCCACTCACAGATTGCTCTGGCGCTCTCCTTCACATCTCTCTGAGGCTCTCCTTGCCAGGATGGTTCCAAGACCAGCACAGTGACTGAGCCAAGCCCACTGCCCAACACTGTCTCACCTTTTTTACCTTGGGCTCACCAAAGTAGACCAAGGGAAAAGGTCTATCTGTAACCACCAGTTCTCTCTCATCTTTAAGTGCGGATTGGGTTTGCTTCTGTTTCTGAACTGGGGAGAGAAGCTTGAGGTCTAAATCCATGGCTGCGGTTTCTAGGTGCCACCACAGTAACTATCACCCTCAGGAATATCTAATTGGTAGAGCTGTAGCACATTCATGTCAGAGGGAGCCTGCGCATCATGATTAAGAGTGTTTTCAACCCACAAACAGCGGTTTTCCACTTTAGCTTGAAAGGTTGTTGTGGAAAATCCCCTGTGTCACCTGTTTTTAAAGATGTGTGTTACACTCCTATAGTTAGCTCTGAAACGTGAAAGACAAGATGGGCCTTGTCATCACCTTCTTAAGTCAGGGATCCAGAAACCTCAGACCCCAGTTTGAAAGGGGAGATGGAAGCAGACACTTTGCACCTTCCTTATATGCGCTGGGGGATCATGCAATGCAAGGGCATTGCTGAGGGCTGGCTGTCACTCAGTCCTGGTCCTTGCCCTGAGGAGCTTAGTGTTTGGGTAGGAAGGCAACAAACTCACTGGGAGGATTGGGTTGTTTTTTTTCCTCTTTTCTTACCTTATATATTGTGCCTAGTAACATGTGACAGAGAACACACAGTAATTCAAAGCAAAACTACTAACCAAGTTATAAGTGAGGATACCGACTGGTTTCCTAGATGTCAAGGCACGAGCAGAGGTCACAGCACATGTTTTTTTCCCGCTGGAAGTGTCAAATATAAGTCTGCAAGCCCCTCTCTCCCTAAGGAGCAAGAATGCGAGCATCTTGTTACTTATTTCACTTAAATAGTTGCAAAATGCAAATTTATGTTCAGGTTTTCCAGCTGAATGAATGGAAAACCTCTTCCACAGTACCTTTTGCAGGAGGTATTCACACTGCTTCAGCTGGAACGTTTCCCTCCACCTCTCAGGTTTCCTATCAGCTGTTTCGAGCTGGCCCTCCCCTCAGTATGGAAACACACCGACTTGCCCTACAGCAGGGACCAGTCCCTCATATGGTTCCTAATGGGGGACTTCAAATTTTCCCAGTGGCCTTTGGAGGGATCTCATGTTCTTCTTCGCTTTAGGCTAAAGGAGACTGAGGCAGTCTGGAAACCTTACCTGAGGCAGCAGGCTAATTTTTTAATGTTTTACAGTCCTCATCTTAGGTCCTAAAGCAGAACCTGGGTCTAACATGCCCCATGCCTGCACGAGTCGGTACCCAAGCACACAGATTTGAGTGCTAAGAAACGTCTTCATCCTCTTTCACTGGAGATGCAGTGCTTCCAGTAAAAAATCCGCACTTGGGATTACTTCTTGCCATTCTCTTTTCTTCCTCTGTTTACACAAAAGTCAGACCACGTTCAATGGTATCAGCACAACCCAACCATGATACTCCTTGAACAGTTAAGACACATGCACATACAAAGAGAAAAAGAAAAAGTGACAGTCTATCTATCTCACTTGGCATGTTTATATGTCCTTCTTAACCATAAAAAAGAAGCCTGTTTACAAAGCAGAGTGTCGGTAACATTGTGTAGAGGAACACTTATCTGAGAAACTTTGATCTCCTCCTGAAGCACCATTACTCTGAGACCCAAGGGCTAATGGCTCTTTGGGTGGGAGAGAAAGTTTTTCAACAGGAAAAGAAGGAAGTTTATTGTGCTATCTAGTGGACACATTTAGAAAATCCTGCTCCTCGGAAATAAGTCGTGGCTGTGTCACCGGCAGCCGTATCCCTTATCCCAGGCTGCTGAATGGGGGCCAGGGGTGGGGAATAACAAGACGTTGAGGCCTCCTGTAACGGAATAGCAGGGACGTTGTTGCTCTAAGGCAGGCCTGCTATCTTACTCATTGAAGCAGTGGACATATTAATGGAGCTGAGAGCTAAACCAGACACACAGCCTGCCTATTGGAGCTAAGGTTTTCCATTTACAGGCTCCGGGCCGTGTTTTACAATACCGATTCACGTATCTAGGTCCTACTTGAGTGAGTAATTGTATTGGCTTCCATGAAAGGAGCAGAACATTGGCCTCATTAACGGGAGTACAAACCACTGCCAGGAGAGTGATGGGACCAGATCCTGAAACATCTAGTGATAAGTTATTAAAAATATGGATGCTTTTTTTTTTTTTTTTAAATAAAAGGATCGTGAATTTCTGGGATCCAAAGAGGGGGCTGAGAAACACACATAAAGCTCAGATAGATTCAGTTTCAGATAGGTCAGAAATTCCAGAAGAACACCACCATTTACTCCAGTGCCCCTGCAAAAACAGCACAAAATCATGCCCAATCCTTTTATTTTCATTCTAATTTCAAGTTTGCCAGATATCCCTAAGATACTGAGGTTGCCTTGATGCTTCACTGCAGCCAAAGATTTGGGTATCTCGGATCCTTCCTGCAAGCACATTTCTCTAAAATGTTTGTTAAAGCTCATTGTCAAATCGAAACTCAATAGCACAGACCTTCACCACAAACACAGGCAGCACCTCCAGAGGCTCACACATCACTGCACTTTGCTTGCATCCCCCCTGCCTCTCTCCATTCGATTTCTCCATACCGATGCTTGCGCTTTTCAACTTCTTCTGTCTGTCGCCAAGTCCTTCATTCAAAGGCCACTGACATCCTTAGGAGCCCATCCAATACCTGCCCTCAGCTTCAGGCCCTGCCACAGCGATTCTGCCCCCCCAAGTCCCGATGGGTTCCTTCGAGGTGCTGAACAGCCCCATTAACTAATCTCGTTCGAAATATTCCTCCTCCGGCTGGCCTTTGAACCCTCACGTCTATTGTATAAACATATATTTCTCGTATAAACATTCCTGGGGAGACAATATAGAGATAGGCTGGAGCTGTCTTTCGCAAGTTGCTTGGCCTGTTGAAACAATCAGCTTGAAAGACAAGACTTTAAAAGATGAGGGGTTTGTGCCCGCGAAAGAAAAGCAGCGGCTTCAAAAGCGCGTGATTTATACGGAAGGGAGAAAGGGGAAAAAATAAAAGGAAGCAGAATAGTTGGGCTCATTGAGTTTCCATCCTGTAGTTTCCTTATTTTGCTAGCCTGTGAAAGACCGCAGCCAGGCTCTATAGAGAGCGCACATTTGAACCCAGGTTTCCTAATGACTGATACAGCAGTCACAAAAGTTCAATTTATGTCTTTCTTCTTCCAAAAAAAGCCAAGGCGTTTGCGAGCCATCGTGGGGTTTTTGGGTTGGTTTGGGCTGGGGTTTTTTTTTGTGGGAGACAAATAAGGCGACTGTTATTGCAGGGCATTTAAAGTAGATAATACCCCGTTTGGAAACCAAGATGAAGTAGCCTTTCGTTTTGGCATAGCCTTGAAACATTTACAGAAAGCCTTTTAATGGAGATTTAGTGCATGGATAATAATAACACAGAATTTGATACCCTCTAGGAAAAAACTGCCCAGTGCTCCTTTAACAACCACAATTACAGCACAACTTGTTATACCTAAAGTTAATAAACCGGAATTAAGGTTATGAATAAAGTTTATTAACCAGCGGGAGCCGGTGTCTTCTCCCTCTTGCAACTGTCCCACAAGCACCAAAGCCCTTCTGTTTATCCCTTGGTTTTTACCTTTCCTGGGGCATGCACCCAGCCCTGAAAGCCCTGGTAGTGACTGAGATATACTGGGGCTGAGCTAAAAAGATATTATAAAATGAGATAAAATAAAATTGAAAAATAATATAAGATAAAATAAAATTAAAATAAATTAAACCACAAATAATATAAAATAAGGCAACAAAATTTAAAAATCAAAACAAAATAAATTTAAACAAAAGAAAGCGAAGTAAAATATTAAACCAAAATAAAATATTGAAATAAAATTAAAATAAAATACATAAAGTAAAAATAAAATAAAAATAACATAAAATAAAAATATCCCAAAACATTAAAATAAAAATTTAAACATTTTAAAAGAGATTAAAATTAAATAAAATAAACCAAAAAGAAACAAAATAAACCAATCCAAACCAAACTCAAGGATTTTTCCTTGCCTTCCACGTCGATGAGCATCACAGGGAGCCCGGGGGTGCCGGGGCTGGGGAAGCGTGGGGGTGCGGGCTGGCGGGAGCGGCGGCAGCCGAGCGGCGCGGGTGACACCGTGTGGCCGCAGGCGGGAGCGCACACACGCACCCCCACACCCCACCGTAACCCCACCACCCGCCGCCCTCACCCGCGGAAAGGCCGCGGGGATTTCCGTGGCGGCGGCCCGGGTGGGCTCCACCTGACCCCTCTCGACCACCCCGTCCCGGTGCAGCCCCCCCGCTCCGCCCCGGGCGCCGCGGGGCGGGAGGAGGTCCCTTGGCTTTGCAGCCCTGGGATACCCATCGGTTAAACGGCTGTCGGAGAAAGAACACGCCTCCAGATAACTTTGGGTGGTGCAGCCGACCCGAGGAGGACATTTGCCTTTACGCTCCATTTTAGGCAGCTGCGGGCAAGGGGGGCCGGGAGGGCGATTTGCATTTTTGAACCAAACTGCTTCAGCAAGTGGGAGGAGATGGAGGCGGCACGCTGCGCTCCGTGCCTGCGCAGTTCCTGGGTCAGATGGCCTCCCCGGGAGATGCCTTTATTTAGACAGAGTAGGTGATGATGAGATGCCGTTCCTTGGGCCAACAGAATCACAATGCATGTGGTTTGGGCCTCGACGAGTCTGTCCTCAATTATTTTTGTTTATTTTGGTGCTTCCCCAAGCCTTTCAGATAGAGTGTCTTCACTCGTGGGCTTGGGTTCCTTTTTGTTTTCTCAGGAACAGGCACGAGAGGATCCAAAATCCAGGCCCTGTCTGACAGCGCGTCCCTGTGCCAAAAAGGCCAAAGCAGTTGTAATTGCTGTCAGCAATGAGCTTTCAACAGGCCCCTGCAAGCAGAGGCGGTAAAGAAAACCCAATTCTTCCCCTTCCTTACCCCACTCACACCACACACCCCCCCCAAAAAAATACCAGTAAACTGATCTGCCGACAGAGGAGGGCCAGCGGTGGAAAGGGCATGCTGTGGAGTCGTGACCTCTGCTAATGGACCTCCTGCTTTTGAAGCTGTTCAGCACTGCCACCTGCTCTCCCCAGAGATATTAAATAAACAAAACCAATCCATTAGAAGGCTTTGTAATGGAGCTGCTCTCACAGGTACAAAAGGAGGCTCGATGCTTCCTGCTCCTCAGGCTATGTGAAATTGGAAGTACCTAAACATGTCGTGCCTAATGGCAAGTCTCCCATTAGCCTTCACCCCTGCTAAACACCACGGGAGCATTTCAGGTTCCTGAACACAGCGTTCTAGCACTAGTTTAGATGCCGTGGGATATCTGAAAGACTTAAAAGAGTTTACACATGGGCTGTAGAAGATTCACATCTTTCCAGAGAAGTGGATGTTTGCCAGGTAGGATAGCCAAGAACGTCTAAAATGGCACTAGAAACAGATGTTTAGGCAACTTTATCCCATCCACATATCCAGCTTTTTTGCCTTGTACCTTTGTTAGGTACAGACACTCCAAGAAGTCTTTAAACATCTGTAAGCAGCTGAAAAGAATACAGGTGGAAGATCACCGGGAATTGGGTTGCATTGGAATTAGGACAGGTGTGGGCAGGGAAGTCACTGGAGTTGCAGTGGTGGTTGCTGCACCTCTGCTGTGTTCATGCTGAAAGACTTTAGAACAGATTTTGGTTCCAACAGGGAAGCCTTCACCCCAGGTCTATAACCTGTTGCCATTGACCCTGAACTGATCAGGTTGGTGGAAGAAGCAGACGCTGTTCCTGGCTATCCAAACCTCATCTCAAGCGGTGGATGGCAGAAGACTGCCCACCTCCTGCTGTAACCAGCTCAAACAAAGCAGCCAGGGTCCAAACCCTCTTATTACTTCTCTGTTGTTCGACAAGTTTTATGGACTAGAAAGGAAGTCGTTTTCACTCCAGCAAAATGTATGTTGGGATGACTGATCACAAAACTGGAAACAAGGTCGCAAAATAGAAAAATAATGAAGAGTATTTATAGGTATGGCCTTTCAGAACAGAGCTCTTCTCTTACAATACAATGTCTAGGTGTATAATGGGAAAGCCATCTCATCTTCGGATCAGTGTAGAGAAACTATTGAAGTATCTTCTTAAGAAACATGGCTTTCTTCCTGGCTCATCCCTCAATCTAAGGAAATATCTTCAATGAGAACTTAAATCAACAGATACACAGAAAGGAGACCATTCTTAAGCCTACTAGGAGACATCGCACCTTTCTTCTCCTCCTCCCTGTTAAAGTGAGAAATGTCTGGTGCCGGGAATAATGCAACTACAGCTTTATTTCTGTCACCCAGAGGAAAGAGGCTTCTTACTGTAGTGGTTCAGCTTCACCTGAAATCTGGTTCGTTCCTCTTGCAACATAAATGGAGCAAGAGGATCCCTCCTGGATTTGATTAAGGTAACATTTTTTCTGCCAGTCACAGTACTTCATAATCAGGTATCTTAAAAATTAATGATTATGTCAAACCTCTACAGCTATAACTTAGCATCGAATGATAACACCATAGTTAGCAGGTTGTGTCCAGCATAGCAAAGACACCAAGCATGGCACAAAAACATTCCAAATTCACAAGGGGGGAATAGATGAGTTTGTGTTAAACATGGCTCATTCATGGGGACTCTCATACCCTTGCTGTACATAAGTTAAACACGCATTTACCATTAATCTCTGGAAACTGGTGCCCACCATCCCATGCTACAGCTCTAATTCTGCACCATGGAAGGAGCTGCTGGAGATGGATGATACATTTTGTCTAAGGCTATGTGCATCATGGTGCCTTTTGCCTTCCATTGTGTCCCTCAGACATAATAATAGCATGATGCAATGCAATACAATATTATAAGAAATACAATGTCTATTATAACAACGTCTATTAATATAGTTTCATTTAAACTGCCTTCCCTGACCAGTGACTGCTCTGTTGACTGGCCCAACAGAAACTTTCTCCAGTTTATGCCATGGTATGAAAGGAGAAGCAACTTAGTGTACCTAAAATACCACAGAGCCATTGATTTTTGCACCAGGGTGTGTGAATCCATCAGGAGCACAGCTGTCTTGTTCTGTGTGGTGTTTTGCAGCACTGTGGTAACTCAGGTGTTGGGATTCTTGCAGGAGGACTTCACTTCTGCTGAAATTAGCACCTGGAGGTGGTGCTGGTGGCCTGGGAAAGTGGTGGTAGCCCTGCCGTGGGATTTCTTCTCCCTTTCTTGAGTGTGCTGATGCTGAATGTATGCTAGGCTGGTCTGCCTTGATGTGCAAAGAGAGAGGAGTGTTGCCAACTGTGAAAAGAAAAGTCTCCATTCCTTTTACTCCTCTCTGCCAAAGCAGAAAGGTCATAGAGATATGAGTGTCCCATCTCTTTAGAAAGAGAGAAGCAAAGGCCAGAAAAGAGACTAGTACTACCAATAATGATGTACAGTCAGCACTCAAGGCTTTGATATGGCAGTGAGAATCAGAATGTTACTGTGGTACCAGTACCTCACCTCCCTCATTTTGCTCCCCATTTCAATGTCTGATGTGGGATGAAGGGCCAATGAATGCTCTCCTGTATGCAGGGTTTGCAAAAGTGGGGCATTTTTTCAGCTTACCTGGGAGGTCTTAGAGGAATTGGTTGAGGGCCTGGAATTCAGTTCCTTCAGAGTCTGGAGCAACCCTTCCATTTCATTAACTGGTCTTCTGTCTGATTTTCTGGTCTGTCTGATTTTCTGTTCTGGGCATGAAACAATCTCATTTGACATATGAGTTTTCAGGCAGTCTGAATGATGAAATCAGCTCCTTACTGACAGATTTGTGGAGGAGAACCCGTTGATGAGGTTTTTTACTCTTTATCCATGTCTCAAAGCAGACAGTTGGTAAGGCCCAAAGTTATCACACTGCAGCTACATGACTAAACATCTCAGACTGGTCTTCAATCCCATTGCTAAGAAACATTCTACACACCCATCAAAGGATAGGGCTGTCGATTTAAGTACAGGAAGAGAGTTTTAAGAGGCTAGTGAAGTCTGAGAGTCATGGTTGAACTTGCTCACTCCCTTCCCAGTGGGATGGGGGAGAGAATCAGAAGAGTAAAAGTGAGAAAACTCCTGGGTTGAGATAAAGACAGTTTAATAGGTAAAGCAAAAGCCACACACACCAGCAAAGCAAGACCAGGAATTCATTCCCCACTTCCCATGGGCAGGCAGGTGTTCAGCCATCCCCAAGACAGCAGGGCTGCATCACGTGCAACAGTTACTTGGGAAGACAATTGTCATCACTCCAAACGTCCCACCTTCCTTCTTCTTCCCCCAGCTTTATATGCTGAGCATCACATCATACAGTATGGAATATCGCTTTAGTGGGTTGGGGTCAGCTGTCCGGGCTGTGTCCCCTCCCAGCTCCTGGTGCACCCCCCAGCATACGCACTGGTGGGGAGGGGTGAGAAGCAGAAAAGGCCTTGGCTCTGTGTAAGAATTCTCCATGGGCCCCAATGCCTTCAGGGATACACTGGCTCCAGCGTGCCTTTACCCACAGCCACAGTCCCTTTGGAAGTAAACATGCTCCAGCTTGGCCTTACCCATGGCTGCAGACCCTCCAGGGCTGTACCTGCTCTGTCATGACCTTATCCACGGCCACATACTTTGAAGTGCATGTCTTCATGCACAACCACTGATGCTTCAAGGTGTATCTGCTGCAGCATGAACTTGACCACAGCCACGGCTGCTTTGAGGTGTAACTTCTCCAGCATGGGCTTACCCCTGGGCCACAAACCCTTCAGAGGTATGTCTGCTGTGGCACATATATACCCAAAGCCACAGACCCTTCAGAGGCTCCCAGTCCCACAACCAAGCCTCACAGCAGGCACAGGAGCCTGCCAATTAATAGCTATCCAGCAGTAACATCTGTAAATCTAGCACATTCAAATCCAACCTCTCACTTTCTCCAAGCCCCACTTTGGGTGCCAAAAAGGACTGTTGTGTTTCTTCCCCAGCTGGCAACTGAGCACCACACAGCCGCTTGCTCACTTCTCTCCAGTTAGTATAAAGAAAATTAACTCCATCCCAGTCAACACCAACACACAGAGTTAATAAACCAAAGTGGAGAAAATGTTACAGGGCAAGGACTCTCCTAGGAGCTTGGCAAGTCTGGAGTTGTCTCCCATTCCTAAGGAAGGAACCTCAGCTGTGGTACGTCCACTGTCAAGCCAGAATGTACATAATGGACATCTTCAGCTAAAGATGAAGTCCCTCAACTGCTGAGAAGTTCATCAGTGAAAGCCAACATACTGGCTCTAACTGAAGACTTCCTGGATGCCAGTTCAGACTGCAGGACTACCAACACACAGCCTAATACCCCTTGTACTTTGCAGTGTCTTGAGCTTCTTTTACAAATTCAAATACCATGTATTCCAAAAGGGTCAAAAACATGAACAATCGTGCCATCTCAGGAAGGAAAAGTTATACACAGTGTACAGGTACAAGTGAAACTAGTGTTCTTGACCAAGCCACGACCTTGTGAGTAAGTGCAGAGCAGAATGTAGTAGGATATAAAAAGCACTCCTGGTTCTATGGTCGGGAAAAGTTTTACTAGTTCTAACTCATCTGAACATTTAGTTTCATGTAATTAAACATGCTAGCAGGAGGGGGAAAAAAAAAAAGTCCTTTGTCAGATTGACAGTTAAGCCCTGACATAAAACCATAAACTCAAGTGTGTTCAAAGCTTAAAATCTGATCGGGCTGACATTTTGTCTTTTAACACATGCCATCATAACCCCAAATTAAAGGCAGCACTTATATTGCACCAAGCTAAATCACACACACTTTGGAAACTTTGGCATGTAAAGGAAGCATAGGGCAACATAAAGATGGTGTCAGACCAGCTTTGCAGCCTCATTTTCTTAGTGTTTTGAATTTTACTCAGACCTTCAAGGTTTATATACATTTCACGGATTAATTGCTGTTACTCCCTAAGGCACTGGTGCATATTTACCCACTAACTATAATAATTCCTTTGAAACAAAATAATTTATAATAGGCATATTATGATCCTTTCAAATCTATCGTGATCTAATTGGTAGGGATGTATTTAGGAAATCTAAAATCCTTTCAAGGCTTTTACCTTGAGACAGGCTAAGAATGCAGAGTGCATAAACACATGGTCATAAGAGTTCACATGTTGGGAAGGTGACCCATTCTCCAAAGCCAGCAAATACATGTAACAAAGTCAATTGAACGCTGGCCACCTCTCGAACCTTGACTCCACTGCTTGCCTAAAAAAGACGAGTTTGCAGAAATGTTTTTGTAAATCAAAGGCATTTTCAAACTGCAGGCAAGGGGAGAAATAGGAAAAGTCAGGCTTGGCTGGATTGTCACTTAAGCGTTACAGATTTACGTCGGAATCTAAGTGTGACTTAAATAAGGGGTGTTCTCTCCCTGATGATGGCCACACTTGAGGATTTTATTGCCTCAAAATCAGAAGAGTGCCTTATCACCGAATCATGTATCAATCAAACCCACTTTTTTGGGTAGTTTGATTGGTTTTCCTGTGAGTTGGGTGAATTCTCAAGCAGCTCCCACCCCTCTCCAGTGGAGATGTATCAGCACAGCAAAGTCAGGGCGCAAGTCAACACACAGCACTATTTCTGTTCAGAAGAGACTCTCTGTAGTAGTGCTGTAGCAGCTTGAGTGTACACAGTTCTGCTGAGGGATTGATGATGATAAATAAGTAATTATAGTTGGGCAAGTGTGTGGCTAGAGTTGGAAAATTCGGTAAAGTGGTACTATGGTGGTTTGCTGTGATGAGCAGCTACATTTGCTTCTTTCATGTCATGGGATAGAGACTTCATACTTCAGTGGATGAACCTCAGCTGTGGATAGCATGAGGCAGAGAAACTTTGTGACTGCAGTGAGAATGCTTATTACTGTCTACAAAAAAACCCCCCAACAAATCCAACCCCCCAAAATACGTTCTCCCTACATTCCCTAGTGGAAGAAATCCCTTTCACCAACATCTTAAAATTAAACAGTACTCATACTGTCAGTGCCTCCTCTTAAACCTCCACCTTCTAGGATGTCTGGCAGTCACATTATTTTTTGAACATAAATTTCTAATTGTAATGAGTGCTAAGCTAAAGATTGAAAATGTGAACACTGAAGATTAAGGTGCCACTAGGTAAGTAAAATAAACCCAAATCTTTTCAGGTTTTGAATCGTTTCTGTAATCTTTGCATGTCTTCCTCCTTATCACCTTCATCCAAATAATTCTTTTTAAAATATTCTTCTCAAACACACACCTACACAGCACGTGATTTTTTTATTCTTCTTTAGAAGCACCAGAGTTTGATAGTCATCCAAAAAAAAAAAAGAAAAAAGAAAGTAGTAGGCTAGAAGGTAGATATTTCTGATTAAATTAGCCAAGTGCTTGGTGAATATTTCCCTTACATACTGAAGGTTAAACCACAGGGGTCAGTAAAGGTGATTCTTTGAAATTTACCCAAAAAATCTTATTTAGTAGTTTTATTTTCTAGAAATTTGGTGTACGTGATTTATTTTGACTCTTTAATCCATGCTTCATAACACAGAAGAAAAATCTGAAGCACAATTCCATACCACCCGTCACACCATCCCATACTTCCTGGTGCACTGAGCTGCCCCTGGTTGGTTCATGCCATGCTCAGCAAGGAGAAGAAAGCGGCTTAGATAAAGAGCAGCTAGGTTTTGGTGCTGTGCAAACTTCTGAGATACTCTGCAGGGCTATACTAACGTTGCAGGGGTGGGAGGACTGTGAAGAAAACAGGGGAAGACAAAAAGGTAGAGCATGGCAAATTGCTGGATTAGGGGGAAGAAAGAGGGACTGGTCCACAGTTGTTGCCCATGGTTCCACTCTGGTTGCCTAGATTTCAGATGCAGACACAGTTACGGCTGCCTCTATCTTGAGGCATTTCCTAGTATCCTAAATAAATAAACCCTGTGGCAGGTAAAGGACCTTTCTGTAGTGGTATGAGATTGTCAGCCCAAAGCAACACACCTGCCTCCTCTTGACATCAGTGAGGGTTTTTCTTGAGTTTGGGGTGGGTTGTTTTTTTTCAATAGGCAGTAATAAGGACCTCATTAAACTCCAATCAAAGTCCATTGAAACTTAGATGGACTTTGGGTAAACCCTTCAGAGACAAAGTGAAATACAGATAGATAGGCAGACAGGCAGATACAGACAAAGCGTCAACTTTTTTGGCTGGGATTTGAACTTTCAGTACAGATAGTTACTTCTAGGTTAAACACATAAGCAAATGTTTCCCTCCCCCTTCCACCTCCTTCTGCATAGCCCTGTGGGAGAGGGCATAGCATAACCTTACTCCAGTTTCTCTGTTTTCAACTGCTGAGGGACAGTGAACAGATCAGGAAGCCTGTTATTCCAAATCTGAAATTCCAAGTGCATTACTTGTTCAAATTAAGCCATGTGATACTGTTTTAGTTCATTGATTTGACAACTGTGACATTTAAAACAATGTTTCTGATACAGAAACTGCTGGAAAAGCAAATGAAAAATGTCCCAAAAGCAAACCATTGTGGAAAGTAAGCACAGCTGGACCCTAATTCTTTAATAAATTGCAATGAATATTCCCAGAACAGATTTTCAGTATTTAGCTGTGTTTTTAAATTGCCAGACTTCTGAACTTGCATGACTCCTGGAAAACATACCATCCTCACTCTCTGCCCAAACTGAGTATTTCAATAACTTTTCCTGTCTGTATGAAAGAAAAGCTTCAAGCAGGACTTTCCCTATTTTTAGAGCATAAAGTTTTAACCCATAATACCCATAACTTTGAAATAATTTAGGCATCTAGTGGTATAAGTATTTGTTTACTGAGACTTTCAAGACTACCCAAGCAGCTTAAAATGCCCCCATGGTGGCTTTTAAAATGTTCTTGATTACCTGTCTACATCTCTACTTTCTGCCTTTCCATCTCCTGCCTTCTCTTGTCCTATTGTCTGTTTCCAGCCTGTCTTCCTTTACTTTTTCCCCCAGTTGCCATACTAAAACCCACTTCTACTTTCCCCATCTGTATCACAGCACGTTGACCATACCTTTGCCTGGATTATCCGAGACCCTTAAAATACACGCAAAAGAGTCGGTGTGGAATAATACTGTACAGCTTCATCATATAAGCAACGATGGTCTAGCGTACCTGTAAGATGCAAAGGCACCCTAAAAATAGAAAGAATTAACAACTGTGGTGTTTTGATTCTTCCTAGGTGAAGGAAAAGCTTGGCATGGAGACCCAGTTTTCACGCTCTCTTCCTGCCTGATTTGTTGGCCAGTCTGCTCTTCCTTCTGCGAGGAGTTGAAAAGGGCAGAGCCCAAGCAGCATGGAATGGGAGAGAGACTTGTAAAGACAATGAAACAAAAATGAATAGACATAGGTAAAATAATCCTAAAACAATGACAGCTCTCTTTATTGTAAAAACTGAGATGATAAAACGGATAGTAAAACTTTTAATCGCCTCTTTACCGCACTGTGCAAGGCTGCCAGGGGCCTGCAGTCAAGCCATGGTCAGGCTGAGAAGGTTTTCTCATTTTTTTTAGAGTTTCATTCTTCATCTGCAGTTTTCAGGAAGGACAGGATTGTTCCTGGGAGAGGAAGTTAAAATTTAAATTGCCCAATTTCTTCCTAAGGCTGGCATAAAGCAAAAGCATCAGTCGCGTTAGGCTGGTTGGGAAGAGCTGAAAATCTGGTGGGTAATCTTTAGAAGAAAATGTGTTTCTGTTGTACATGACTGCAGAATTATTTTTGGTTGCCTCCACTATAAGACCTTAGGAAGGGAAGAGAAAATGAAAATTTCAAAGTACTGTGTAAGGTCACGTGGTGTCTTTTTGGAGCACCAGTCAGTCATCTAAAATAAGGTCCTCCAAGGCTGCACAGGACTCCAGCTTTAAAGGAATCCCAGTGCTGTGGCCAGAAGCCCAGAGAGCCACCAGCTGACCATGAAAAAAGGGTGGACTTCCACCACAAACCTGTCAGACCAGAAACGTTTCCATGAAGCATTTCAGGTGAAACTAATTGTCCATTTTTGAGTTTTGTCCTGACTCTCCACTCAGCTATCGTGTAAGGGTGCCAGCAGTTTTCTGTAGGTGAAGAACAGGAAAGTCTGAATCAACACCTTCCAATTTTGGATACAGATGATCCACAAAGCCCTGTCAGAGTCTGGCCTGAGGGGGGTTCCAGGTCTTCACTTGCCATTTGCAATCTTTCCCCTACATTTATTTCAAAACCACAATCCTTCTCCTCTTTTAGTCCTGGATACATTTCATGAACCAAATGCTGGCTGCCACTCCTGCTGATTGACTGATGAAGCTTGCGCCTATTTCTAAATTAAATCTGAGAGTAGACTACAGCATGTCTGAGCCAGGCTGGGATGAGGGGGATGCGTGAGGTAGAGAAAGGATAAGCCTGAGATTCAGACTCTGTGCTTGTTCTTGGGCTGGTGATTTGGGTCTGACTGCTCTGCCCTTTACCAATAAAAGAGGAACAAAAGTACCCCTCTCCATGCTGCACTGCTGCTTCATGACACAGGAACGGGGTGGGGGGGGAAGGAGAAGAAGGTATTTGTTTGGAGCACCCATCCACCCTACAAATGCTGAAGCCCCCACCCCACAGCATTGTGCCCAGCCCACGCTGCTACATCTCAGCAGGAGCCCTCCTGGGAGCACAGGGAGCGAGCTCCAGGCTGCTGCTGTATGTCTGACAGAGCTGGTAGGCAAACCAAGATGGATTTGAAACTTCTCCTCCAAACACAGGAGGAAAAAAGATTAAAACAAATGGGCAACAGGATGGCTAATAGCACGGGTACAATCACTGGCAATAGCAACTGTAATAGAGTCAACCTTGGAGCGAGCTGCGGGGTGGTGATGTTACTTTATTCTTAGTAATGATCAGTGTTAACTAATACCCTCTGCTGCATGCCTACAGGTCCTTGTCAAGAATCAGGCCCCCGCCATGGCAGGCTCTGAATGCAACCTAATAAAAAGCCACCGTTCTCTGCAGCTTGAAATTGAAGCACAAGTCAAAAGACAATAAGTGAATTCTGCAAAGAAACAGGTGGGCCCCGGGGTAAGAATGAGACAAATGTGTGATGACATGGCCTGAAAGTGGCCAAACAGTTACACGCAAGAGGATGAGAAATGCGGCTATTTCTGTTAATTTGAAGAGTCCCTTGGACAGTCTATCCAAGTTAAAGTTGCCAGGTCTTTTGATGCTTTTTCAGAGTTGAGGTCGTGTTCCCCCCCCCCCCCCCCCCGCCAGCCTCCTGGTAAGCAGCTGTCAAGGAGGCAGGGAAGAGGTAGCCTCTCTCTCGAGGTGACATGAAGTGAATGTGGGAGCAGCAATGTTGATACCCAAGGCTAACTCTCTGCACATAGTCCATTTGAACTGCATCTTCCAGAAGCCAAACCAGGCTTTCCAGGCAGCTAATATAAGGGATTTGTCTTCTGTACAAACTGGCTGCTGCCAAATGGCCACTGTGGACTGAGCAAGTGGCCCTTCCGCAGCCTCGTGCTATTCAGAAAACGAGGATGGCTTTGCTGTCTCTGCTGACCAGCTCTGTGCTGAAATGGGGAAGGCTGCATACATGTAATAGGAGCTCAGAGACCATGGTAATGAGTACGGTATAAAAAATGATAGATAGGTGAATGGATAGATATCTCTTTATCATTTCTCCAAGCCATCCAATTTCCCCAGGCACGGAGTACACCCTGGAGATTTGGGTTTAAGGCAGAGAAAGCTTTACACGATGGATTGAGTGTTGTGTAAATATGTAAATAAAGAATAGCTCTTTAATTTTTTATGAGGAGTGCATTTTAAAGCCTTGCTTTGGCCTCCTCACTCAGGCAAAATTGCCACCTAACAAAATGGCAGTCATACCTGAACAAACATAACTATGATCTGCACATAAAGCATCTCTATTAAAAATTAACTAATGAAAAAATATTTGGATAATATTAAGAAAAGGAAAAAACTTTTGCTGAACATCAGGCAAAAGATTCCTGGGGTATGAAGTGCATTGGGCTATGGAAGATTCTGTTCATAGACCACATGCTGTATGGTCAAATGCTTGAACCCCAAATAAAGAGGCTTTGCACAAGGAAGCTATGGGGTTTGGGGCAAGAGGAGTGTCAGAGCCACCCTACCACCATGCATGACATATCTCAAGGCAGTCTGTGCCCAGCAGCGTGTCATGGTGGCACCATACAGGGATGAGCTTTTCAGCAGCAAGAATGGGACCAGAGCATCCCAAAGACACTGGCCCCTCCGTACACCCACCAGACAGGACTGTCAAGAACACCTGAGATGGGGGTTGTACACACAAGCTCCCCAACTGGAAGCTGCTATGCCCCTCTGGCAGAGGGAAGTGGGGGGGCTAATTGCCCTGCCCCAGCCCTGCCTGAGCCGACCATAAGGTGCTGACTTCCAGGTGGGCGTATCCACACCATGTGTCACCAACAGCCTGTGGCACGCTGCCCCCGGGATCACTGATGTGGCTCAGGTTTTGTGGTTAAGTAAGTGTATCCCACACAACTGGTTTCCTTGGCTGTGACAGTGTCCCCGCACAATCCCTCTGCCAGCTTTGTGGTGAGGGCACCTGTACGGCTCAGCTCCCAGCTGCAGAGAGGAGACAGCATCCTCCTACTTCCCCGTCTCCCTGCATCCCAGTCTGCCCTTACACACTGAAACAGGGAAAGGGGACGGGAGCCCAGCAGAGCAATAAAAGACACATGGTGAGTGATTTACATGAAGCGGAGTAAGGCAAAGTGATATATGAGACTGGGAACAATCCTGAGCTGGTAGGAACACAGGATCTGCTCATAGATGCTCTATACCCCCTCCAGGATCTCCAGCAAGATGTGAAAAGTTTCAGCTGATGGGTCACCATCATTCAAAGGAAAACCGTAATCCTCTTTTTAAAAAACCCACTATTTTTCCCAGAGCTCTGCTTCTGGTTGCATTTAAAACTAAAATCTCAGAGCCATTTTCCTGCAAAAAGTCCAAGGGTAAATACCATCCACGAGGAGAGACTCCCTGCCATTAAAAACATCCTTGTTTTGTTCATACCACCAAAGACACAGTGTTCTGCCTAACTAAAGGTCACAAAACAGCAGAAATTTGAATGCTTCTACCAGCAATCCAAGAGATTTCACATAAAGCCTGTAGCCCATCCACCAAACATACATACATTCATACACACACATATGTTGACATGCACACACATAGACGTGATGAAGGAGGAAATGTTTCCTTTGGAACATGACCTTGTTGTGCGGTAGTGCTGTTGAAGAGAGGGGTTATTAATGAAGTCAGCAGAGGGGACGCGGGTTCGTTAAGGCAGTGAAAACACCCTTCCCTCCTTTTTTTCAGCCGAACTGAAACCCTCCACGCTCTCTCTGCAGTGTTTAGGTGTAAATAACACCCGGTGTGTACAAAGCTCCCCCTTTCATATTCATTACTGTCATAGCTTTGAAAGGAAAAAAGCAGAGGTCATTTATTAGAGGTTACTTTTCATGCAAAACACCCTGTGGTTGCTGTCATTCAGAACTACTTAGTCTACGCCCTCAGTCATCTATTAGCAGGGCTTCAGGTCATAACCTTTAGTGGCATTTGGAATCCCAGAACCTCTGATTAGTGCAGGATTTACATATCCTTCAGTAAAAAATGCTCTGCTATAGAAATGCATGAAGTGTTGTAAATTTGTTTGGCCTTTTGTCTGGAATACATATGAACTCTGCATTCAAAGTAGGGTGCATTAAACTATATTTGTTTGTCGTGTTATAGCTCCTTTATTAGCGTGGCATCAGTTAACCCGTTAAAGACAAACTGCCCTTCCAAAATGGACTCATAATTGAGCACGAAGAGGAGGTGGAGGCTGATGCAATTAACAGGTTCACATTACGTGAGCAACTCCTAGTGCTTCTTTAGGCCTGGTATATTTTTCTCAGAGAAGAATCCATGCCTGTACCAAGTTTGATTTAGTGGTCTGTGCTGGGATCCATACCATGAAATTTTACTGGAAGGTGTGAGAATGCTTCTGAGTCAGCGCCTCAGCAGATGGTAGCAAGGTGTAACCACTCATGCACCTTCTGAGTTCCAGTAGCACAAAAACATCATTCATTTGCAATATAGGATCGATACACACTATTTTTATTTTTTTTTTGGTTGCTGGAATTTGGAAATAAAGCCAAATTACACCTTTCATCTAACAGAAATGTCATTAACAAACATTAGCATGACTAATTAGTTGATTTAGCTCGGCAGGGAGGATTTGTCAAACAGTACTAAGCTGCTTTCCCAGATATTCAAGTACTTGGGGTGCTCTTCTACATTCTCATGAATTTCAAGGAAAACATTTTTAAAGGGTAAAACATTCACCGTACATGACTGGAATCAGTCATGTGTGCATTTGAGAGGACCTCAAGTGAACCGAGGCTCTCTAAGAAGTCATATGCTGTGAGAGACCGTCTGTGTTTTATTCAGGTTGGTCACGACTCTCTTACCTGGACGTGGATTCGAATAGCGGTAACAAAAGTGTTAGCCTGGTGCAGTGGCAGCTCCTCTGTACCATCACAGAGCTTCACCGGGATGTCCCGACCTTTGAGTCAAATGAAATTCCAGCTGGAAGATCATTTAGCCTGTGGTCTTCCTGCTGAGGTAGTTAATTTGGATGTCAGTGAGTGCCAGTGAGCACACAGCAACCAGAATTCTTGACAAGGGTATTTTCCACACACACATTTTGACTTTGGGTGATCATATGTCCCCTCTAGCTAAAGCCTGAGACATTTTCACCCTATATTTTTCAAAGTAAATATTTAGGGTTTACTCCCTTACACTAAATGAGTACATGAGCACGAATATAAGCTGGTGGATGACATCTTTGGGCCCCAGTTCCTTTCAGTTTACAATCCAACCGAGAGGTGATGTGTTAAACTAATTAAAAACAGTGAGTGGAGATCAGCCAAGAGACAGGCAAGCCAGACACATAGCTAACAGTGGTTAATGGTTCTAAGTGGGTTTTGCACCCAGAAGTCGGTCTCAAAATCCTCTGCTCAAAGAGCGACCTCAGCCACCTCACTGCCAAGTCCAGCATCATTTCTGGATGTTTCATAAACTTAGATGTGAGAGGAGCTCCTAGGTGTCCTGCAAATATTAGTGAGAGACACAGCCTGGGGTGATGCGCCCTGTGTGGACGGAGCTTCGGTAGACTGATTTGTGGTCAGCAAAGAGGACTTCACCTCTGGAGGTCTGTGACATGTTTTACCATACAAACAATTGTCTAGTTCTGCAGGCACTCTCTGACCTGCCTGCAACAAGTTGAGCATGTCTGAACGGCCTGGCCTTCTCTTAGTTTAAAGTTGACTTTTGATGTCACGGCTGCGCATTGTTTCATCTGGGGGCTGCAATTCCAGAGGAAAGAGGTCAAGCATTTAAATGTATCTCCTGGTTTAAATTAAACTCAGTCATAAAGGGCAGAGAGATCAAATCATTTGGGTGATTTGCTGCAATGGCTTGAAACTGACCCGCCCTGCAGGGGAGCAGGAGGACACAATCTCACCTTTAAATTGGCAGTGATGGGGAAAGGCTGCCAACACACCAACTGTATCTCAAGCAATAGTAAACTTGACTTCTTCAATTCAAGAAAGTATTTCAAGGAATTAGGGGCTGAAATTGAGAGCACAGATCTAGTCATACCCCAAGAAACCTGACCCTTTGGCTCTACCTTACCACAGAGGAGCAATACCCTTTCAATCATCAGGCACATCAGAGAGCCTTTCTGTAGCAGGCAGAAGGCTGAAATACCTACCTAGAAAATGTCACTTTGCTGCAACATCAGGTCTGGCATGGGTATCTTCATTGATAAGCCCCCAGGGTTACCAAACTCAGCTGGTGGAACGGCACGTGCTCTGTCTTATTTTACCTTTCACATATCCAAGTGCACGGCAGAAACAGAGGAAAGGCAGACAGCAATTTTCTGTTCTGCAGGATCAGAAAAGGGTATGACACAGAGCCAACAATCACATGAGCTCAGGAGCAGAGCTGAGGACGTTTCCTGTGGGAATCTGAAGTGGAGAATGATCAACCACAGGACATACTGAAAATAGCATCAAGCATCTTGCTATGTCTTCCACGGTTTTTGAAAGCCTGAAATGCTACCAGTTCTCCAGCACTGTACTCAGAAGTTGCTGGAGGTAGGACGTTGCAAGGTGAACTTGATATCTGGTGCACCTGACTCTCGCAGGGAGAGCCTAAAATGCACAAGGAAGGATCTCTGTTGTTCTCATGCAGATGTGGCACTGCCTCAGCCCACATTAATACCCAGAGTAACCAGCACGCAAAAAGTTCATTGGTGGGTGGTAAGGTTGCTCTGCAGGGATGCAGATGGGAGCTGTTCTTCTGAACTTTCATAGGATTTCAGAAAAAATAAAACCTCATCAGTTATTCCCTGATGACAAAAGAAGCTTCACGCATGGGACAGTGCTCACCACCTGCAGAATAAGAGCCCTGGGAGACATATCAAGGGTAAGGAAGGATTAATAATGGGAAACAATGAAAAGTAATAGAGAATAGAAAGTAAGAAGCAGTAAAATACATGGAGGAATGGAATCAGAGCAGTAAAACTCCTTTGAAAGCAAACTTTCTCACATGGTTGGCTGAAAAGAACAGATGGCACACGGGCACCCCTTGACTTACCTAGCTGTTTGTCAGTGCAAGTAAGAAGGCTAGCCTACAGATACCTCTGAGCCTGACAACTTCTGGCTGCCCATGGGATGCACATTTATTCAATGTCCAAATAGACAAAGGGAGCAGCACTCCAAAGCAGAAATTTATTTTTTTTTTTGTAGCATGAAGAATGAGAACTGGACTGACACCACCAGCTAGTTCCACATGGGCCAGTAATGGAAAAGACTACTAGCTCCAACAATTTGTGAGAGAATGTGCTTTATATTCTACTAGTTAAGCAGTTAATCCTCTTTCGTCAAAGCTTTGGATTGTTGGACACCAACAGGTCTCTAGCCCACCTTTAGTTAAGCTGGAACACAAATGTTTCTCTAAAACAAGACTCAAGGGAACAGTCTGTTTACAAAGAAGTCAGGGAATGCATTGTCACTGGCTTCAGCAAAAGAAGACTGAGTCCCAGTTACAAATTTTAATAAAAATATTAATTTAACTTAGAAATAATTTAATTAAGATATATACCACATTTGTTATCTCTTCTTTGAGTAAATCCTCTACCCTTTAACTGTTTTCCTCAAAACCTAGTTATATAAAACTACAATATCCAGGATATTTTGATATATTGTTCTTATTTAAACTGAAGATGATAAATATATTCGAGTGCTGATTGTTTGAATGGAACAGAACAGGAGGAGCCACTGTTGTGGTCCAAACTGAGAAGAGCCACCACCAGATCCCTACTGTCCCACCAGTTACTTGTGCAGTTCTGATGAACCAGACACCCACTGTGATTCAGGCAGATGAGATGGTTTTAGCTTCTGTTGGAACTAGAATGTTAATCTGCGTTGGGTCTGTCTGGGATGGAGTTAATTTCCCCCACAGCAGCCCTCACAACGCTGTGCTGTGTATCTGTAGCTCACAAGGTGCTGTGGACACACCAGGGGTTTGGCTGCTGCTGTGCAGTGCTGGCACAGCACCAAGGCTGGCTCTCCAGCATCGTCCCTCACCTGTAGGCTGAGGGTGGGCAGCATCATGGGAGGGGACACAGCCAGGACAGCTGACCCAAATTCACCGAAGGGATATTCCAAACTATATAACGCTGCTCAGCAATAAAAGAGAAAGGAGGAGGAAGGAGAGGGCCTATGTTACTTATAACATTTGTTTTCTGGAGGAACCACTACATGTACTGAAGCCCTGCTTCCCTGGAAGTGGCCAGACATTGCCTGCTGACAGGAAGTAGAGAATGTTTTGGGGTTTTTTCCACTTTGCTTCCACACACAGCCTTTTGCTTTATTAATCTGCCTTTATCTTAACCCACAAGGTTTTTTCATATTGTCTCCCCTCCCCATCCAGCTGAGGACTGATAGAGTGGCGTGGTGGACACCTGGCACCCAGCCAAGGTCAACCGACCACAGAAGCACATATTCTTAACTAAATAAGGAAACAAAATTAAATACAGCTTTGGTCAACTTTCTACCTTAAGTGAAAGCTTTTTGTTTGTATATGCAGGCATATGCATATATCTCCATATATGCATCTGGGTTTTAGTGGATTATTCTGGTTGCCTTACAGCTGCAGCACATTCACTGTGTTTAAGAACACTGCGACCTTCCCCTGTATAGGAGGCTGCGACTGCAAGAGCAAAAGACACATCCATATGTTCTCCCCTGTGCTTTTCCCTCCCCTGCTGCAGTACTCCCCCACATCCTGACACTTGCTCAGACAAGAAGGACTGATATTTCTCCCACTTCACACTGGCATTCTTCAAAATTTGCCACCCCTGTCCATGTTTGCAGCGCCTGTGCTGCAGCGCCTTCAAATGTAACTCTCTTCTGTCTTAGGTGCTTGTGCATTGACCTTATCAACTTCCCTTGGAATGATAATTATAAACAGCACTTTAAACACCAGATTTATTTAAAAATGAAGTGATCAAGTGAGCACAGCATGACCAGGGAACCTGGTTGTTTTTTTTATCCCTGGCTCTCCTGCTGACTGGCCATTAAGACTCCAGGAAAGTTACTCTGTGGTTACCTTCAGTGCTCAGACACATCTCTCTTGAAACTTCACAGTCTCAGAGACAACGACTGATTTTTACTCCAGATTTGTAAAATGAGGGGCACAGTAAGACCTTGTTGATAGCTGAGATCTGTAGCTATTATGGCAACACTGCAAACGCTGTTAACATTTTATAATCAAATACTGTACTGCAAATGTATTTAGCGCCCGACAGTCAACGTAATAGGTCCCTGCCACATAATCAAGGCTAGATTTCACTTAAAACAATAACACTAAAGCAGGCATTTGCGTGTGGAAACTGGAGCAGACTGGAGATACAGCCTCTGTGATATTTTCCTGGCTTACACAAGCATTTTCTGCCTTCCATCTGAGTTGCCGTCACTTAACTTAAAGAGGCCTTCTAGCAGCCTTCCAGCACGTGAAGGGACCTACAGAAAAGCTGAAGAAGGACTCTTTTATCAGGGAGTGTAGTGACAGGACAAGGAGCAATGACTTTAAACTGAAGGAGGGCAGATTTAGATTAGATATCAGGAAGAAATTCTTCCCTGCAAGGGCGGTGAGACCTTGGCACAGGCTGCCCAGAGAAGCTGTGGCTGCCCCCTCCCTGGCAGTGTTCAAGGCCAGGTTGGATGGGGCTTTGGGCAGCCTGGTCTAGGGGAGGGTGTCCCTGTCCATGGCAGAGGGTTGGAACGAGGCAGAGGTCCCTTCCAACCCAAACCATTCTGTGGTTCTATGAGTTGCTTGCCCTCCCAACAGTCCAGCACTCACATAGGTTTGTCAGACTGAGCAGCAGCTAGCCTGCCTTCCAGGATAATGGGCTCATGGTAGCCACAGGATATCTGGTCAGCCTGGAGCCTGGGCAGCATGGGTGCTTCTGCCTGAAAAAGGTGTTGTACTGAAATATCCTTATTCAGAAAGTGGCTGAGAGTTGAAGCTGCTCAACAGAGCAGGCTCTAGCAAAGGTGAACAAACAGATAGGGGAGGGGAAATCACTGTCTCCTAAAGTGCCTACAGTACTGTGTCCAGTCAGGACTCAGTTGTCCCCTCCCGCAAAGAGCAGGTTGCAGTAGCTATGGAAACATCTACTGATGATAAAATAAGTGACAAACACCAAAGGCATGATTCCTCAGATGTATCTATAATCTGTAGGTATGCCCATATATGGTAGTGCAGAACCAGGACCTAAACAATTTGTGTACATTGATTTTCCACTGTTCAGCTCACCTCCGACCTGTCTTAGGAGAACTTTTTTAAAACTATCAATGTGACATAAGGTGAAAAATCCCTGTTGAGCTGTCTCTTATCACGAGTGCCTCCACCTCTCTGAACTTGCCCAGGAAAGCACCCATGAGGAACACAGTAACAGTGCTTTTGGTCATTGTTTCATTTTCCAGCTGTTGATAGTGGACCCCTCGTGCCTTAGCCTGTAAGGATAAAACTGAAACCATGGTCTCTGTGTTTATAGGTCTCTGCTCTTTCCAAGTGATGACATCTATCCCAAAGTAGGTCTTTTTTGGCTACAGCTGGAAAAAATACAGCAATAAGATGTTTAGCAGAAATGTATTTCATCTCAAAGAGGTGAGAAATACTATTAATATTTCTAATCCCCTAAAAAGAATAGTATCATTTTATTATTTTTAAATACTAAAGAAGCATTTGATTTATAAAGAAAAAAATATTCTGTACTGTGTTTGGGTTTTCTGTATCATAAAGTGAAAATTCCTTAAGTCTATTTTATCTGTAGGTGCTGCTCAGTGAAATATCTTCCGAAGGGGGTTCTTTGGAGTTTATTTTTGGGCAGAAACAGATGAACCTCATAAATCCAACCAGAACAATATATTTACATACCGTGTATGAACCAATCAATGCTACTGGACTCCAGCAGCATGTAGCTGATGGGAGAAACCCCAGGTTACTGGGTCGCACGTGTGACCTAAATTATACCAGCAATGAACTCTCTCTTAGTGGCCTAAGATTTGGGAGACCTCGAAAGATATAATGAAGTTGGTTTTGTTGTCCCACACCCACTGCCCCAGGCTGCTTGTTGAATGGGCCTTTGGCAGGAAGCCCCCTATTAACCAGAGTCATTTTGAAGTCATTTTGTTATTGTCCTGTAAACACCATGTAATGTTTATGCCTCTCCTCCACTACCCACCAGAGCAAGTGCAAAGAAAAGCTTCCAACTCCTATTCAAAAGCAAACAACGATAATACCCGGGAATTACCCCTTTCATTTTCCCATTACTCACCCATCACAGTCTGGATGACCGGGAGGTAGGGATGGGAGAAGAGCAAGCAACAGATGTTTCCAAACCTCCTGGCCAAGAGGACTGGAAGATGTTTCACATCTGTGAGGGAAACCATTCATGTATGAACTGCAGCAGTCACTTAATCCCTACACCCACAGAAAATTTGAAAAGAGCATAAAGGCTGAGGAAGTTCTGTTTGTTCCCATTGAAAGCCCCTGTTTTGGCAAGCCAGCACTGAGCCAAGGCTGGGGCATACCCTTTCCTTCTGACCTTGCCCCTCTCTCCACTCCCTCACCCCCAATTTAAACTGGATACCAGTCAAATGCTGTTCATAGGCCTGGAAGTCTAATTCTTAGTAAGTTTAGGTTGTTGGGTTGGTTGGGTTTTTTTTCAGATGAAAATGCCTGGCTGCGTGTAACATATGGATTTTATAAAGGTGGCTGTGTATTAAAGGTAAAACAGAAAAAGAAAGAATGAAGTTTATTATTTTACACAGTGGAGTGGACACCCTATACAACTAATTCTTGAGTGAAATGAGTTTTCCAAGAAAATGTTTAGTCTTTCATTGAACAATTATTTTAAATACTTTGCCACCAAGAAAGTAAGGCAGTGTAAGTTTTATGAACGTATATTTTTTTCCTTTCACGGAAACATTTGCTTGACTGATCCCTTATAGTTCCAGAAACACATACGAGTACATTTGCTTAAAATAACAGAACCACACACAATACTTAACTCATTAGGATGATTTAGTGGTGGTTCAGTATTTCTTTTGGCCGAGCGCTCTGGACGAAATCCCACGTATACAGTCTTGTATTTTACACCAATACTTTTCCTTCAGCTTATACAGTAATCTCTGTCAGGCGCCGTGCCCCAAGTACAGCATAAAAAGATCTCTGCTGGTGGAATGTGCCTGCCAAAAGGGCATGTGCAAAATGGGTTTTAAAAATTAAACTTGTTTAATGCGTTACACTTTATGGGTGTTAGAGCAGAGAATTAGCGGAGATAGCAAACCTGTACTCCCCACCACTTAAAAGATAAACACAGTCACTGAGCAAAGGATATATTTGAAACTGTGAGGAAAAAGAGTCTAGAAAAAGTCTCTCAGACTGTCCCCTTTCCTCTTCATGCCTAACACACATAGAAATAAAATCTGTTAAACTGCAAATTTAATTAAAAGAAACCTCATAAAATATATTAATACAATCTCTATGATTACTCCTCTGTACCGAACTTTTATTGGCTTCCCTTCTTATGTGCCAGAATAATCCTTTGCGAAATTTCTCCTTAAATATCTGTAATTTATATCGCTCTGGCTGGTGACACTCACACCTAGCATCCTTGCAGTAGGGGCTGTAGCTTCAGTGCTGTGTACTGAGAGTCATTGGCACAAGCTTTTCCCACTGAAGCTCGCCAAGTGCCCTGCATCTACCCCACGCCCCACTGCCTGCTGCTTCTCACCATTTGGGTACCAGAGTGCTACTTTGCCCAAGGAAGGGTGACAGCATCCTGCCCTAAAGAGGAGCATCTCTTTACAGGTCCCGTTCTGCCATCCTTCCACAGATAGGTTTCCTACTCTCTTAATAAGAACTGCAGGGAAGCTTCTAATTTTTCTGGTCACACTTTATTATCCTCACATAGGTTTGATTACTAGTCATTAGTCTTCATCTTTCCATTGGTTTTTTTGTTGAGTCTTTTGGTTGTTTGGGGGTTTTTTTTATTATTTTATTTTTAAAAATAACATTTAAAAACCTGCCAGGGCCGAGATATATGCTGAAAATCAATTTCTCCTTTTGTCAAAGTCATCCCTAGCCAGGGATGATAATTGCTTTGTTCGGAGCAGATACAGAACTATTGTCTTGGCCTTCTAAATTGGTACGCTGTACCCCATGCTGTCTGCAAGTATCAGTATGGAGCCATGCACAGTAGATGCTGAATATACTATGTAACGGAGGTGTCCCTGTCTAACAAAAACTAACTCCTTTTTTTTTTCTTTTTTTTTTTTTTTTCCTAAATGGAAGAGAAATAATGAGACAACCGCACAGCATTTTAGCCCACGTTTCTCTATTTCCTTCCCATAAAAGGTCTCAAAGAAATGCAAAGCGCCATTGAAGAGTTCAAAGACATACCTCAGAATGTGACTGCACATTCAAGGCACACTGACATATTCAAGACTGGATAGCTCTATTGGAGGGGGGGGAAAGGAAAAAAAAAAAAAAAAGAGAAAGAAAAAGAGAGAGAGAGAAAAGAAAGAAAAAGGCTCCACATACAAAATACAATACACAATATCTACTTCTACTGTGTGAAACTTGCTGCATTCATTTTGCTCACTGAGCAAACTAGGTCCCGGAGTATTAACACATACAATAAATCTAACCACTTTTTTCTATAGGAGCTGATTTCTAGAGAAGCTAAAAATTACTTGCTGTAAATGATGCAGAGGCTGATGCAGCTGAATTTATAAATTGGGTTGAAAAGTTTGACATGCTGAATTAGATTATACCGTATAATGCATCACTAAGTAATTGATATGTACATTACGTGCAAAGAAAGCCCCGCTAACTCAAGTGTAACTTTTTTCTTTTGCATTATTGTGCAACTTGGCCATCAGCTCATTGTCAGCTGAACAGATTTTCAAAAGGAGATTTAGTCCTTTATGAGCTGAATAAAAGTACAATTTTTTTTTTCTTTACATTCCGGTATTCTAGAAATAAAATACAGGATAAAGATATGTTTTAAAAAGTAGAAAATAGGTAGAAAAGCATCAGAGCATTTAAAGCCTTTTTGGAGGGGACTATTTTCATTTTTAGGGAGGTTTTCTTTACATTTATTTGAGAAATGCCAAGGTCCAGATGAAACATGTGCAATACCAGCACCAGCTGGAGAGGTGATGGGGAATATACAGTTTCTCCAGTTAAAAGCAAACACCATAACACAGATTTCTGTGTTTTGGGAACACAACAGAAACTTTTTTAAAAATCCTACCAGAAAGAAATCTCTGTTTCATACTAGCTGTTCAGTATATTTCCAGTCTTCCACTGATGATCTGCATTTATTTCAAGGAGATGAGAGCATTTCCCTCCGCAATTACTAGCATATCTGCCCTGATCCAATGCTGATTACAGCACAGGGTCTTAAATCTCTGTAATCTGTCTGAAATGTTATTAAATATTAGATTTCAGAGTGATTTGTTTTCTTATCACTTTACTTGTAACTTTACTGCCATTCACCGCCAAGAGACCTTGAACCGGAGGCTGCGGCTTTAATCTCAATTTGTTACACTAAAATGCAAAATTAAAGAAAAAAAATGAAGAAAGTTGACTATTACCAAGGAATGTGATGGATAACATTGTGTCATTTTTGAGTTTTAATATTATAAACTGAATTTTATGATACTCTACCCTAATAGTGACATATTTAACATTTTAAGACCGGATATAATAATTTTATGGGACAAAATGGGTATTGTTAGGAGATTATACAGTAGTACTTTGTCAAATCCCTGTATATTAAATACCAAAACACTATGATAATATAATGGCAAGAGTCTCACTTCTTCTTGGGGAAGAAAATCCATTCATAAGATCTCCTCTCTGGTTCAAGCCCTCCTGGAGGTCCCTGGTCAGTGAGAAGTGCAGCACATGGCACCACACCTCTGTGCACAGGGGGTAGCGGACAGCTGGCATGTACAGCCTATTGGCACTTTTAGTTTGAAAATGCAAAATAGGGGGTTGGGTTTGTTTTGTATCCCAGCAGCTTCTGCCTTGCTTCCAGGGAATTCCAGTTTGGTAGATTCCCAAAGGATGTATACTGAAGGGAACAGGCACGAGGATGTTTTGAAACAGTACAGGAGCAGCCAGAAATGGATCACTTGGGTTTTCCTCCCATGTTTGACCACTTCACTCCCCACCCTCCACCCCCCCCCCCAAAAAAAGAAAGAGATTCTCTCTTCCATATCACTGGCCAGGCTCAGACTTTCTTACATCCAAATCCCTCTAACGTGCTTCTGGCACGCTGCTGATAATGTTGATTTGCATTGCATTTTCCTTCCAGTGTTCTCTTTCCCTGACCTCCATCTACCTCCCTCTCAGCTCATCCCAGACTGTGGGAGAGCTTGGGATACCAAGGAATTAAAACCAGGTAGAAATCTAAATGCTGAGTGAGTGTGGTGGGACATCACCAGTGACTATAATGTTGGTACACGTCTGTCGTGGTAAAAGATGATGACCTTCTGGACTGAGAAAATGGACTCATTCCCTGCTGTCATGAGTCTGGAACTCAGACAGTGTCCAAACCCAAAAGAAACCCAGTGAAAAATAAAATATTGATAGTGACATTGGAAGTCATAACTGCAGTATGTGATACACAAATGGCAGCAACTCTGCAGATGAGACAGAATCAGATGTGCAGGGTACCGATGTGCAGAGTGGGAGGGTAGCACAGGACTTGCAGCTGTGGAAATCTGCAGATGGGGGTACAAACCCAGCAATTCCAATCGTGCTTTGCCTGAATCGCTATTCACCACCACCCAAGCAATGTTCCTCCTTAACAGTCTAATCTTAAAGTGCATATAACAAAATGAGGCCACTGAGACTTGTACACGTCTCTCTCTCCACTGATTTTAATTCACTAAGTAGGAATGCTGCACGAGGTCAGTGTAAGTGGAGAAATCTGTGTGAGCAGAGGCCTGCGTTGACCCTCCTTTCGGGAGGAACTGATGGGATTGCACATTGCATTTTCGGTACAGGTGAGCAGGGTCCTGCAATGA